>CANTUR010000871.1:0-78710 GCA_947683625.1 Mallotus nudiflorus | reverse complement strand
TGAGTATGCTTTGATGAAGGAATTGGAAGATGTCTAATGAAGACAAAACACTCTTGTACTCTTAATAGCAAGTTATCAGTTTTGATTGCAGTACATAATTTGAGTTAATGAGTGATTTCTAAGATATTTTCATCCATTTTCAAGGAAGGATAATTACCTATGGCTGTTATTGCGCAGAGTAAGAGAAGAGTAGTCAGTTGAGAAGAATACCTATAAACTCTTCAATCTGTTACATCATGTTGAAGACGTGATACAGTATAAGAGGAGACTGGTAGAACTATTTATTGTCGAATTAAGTTTGATATATATTGGCATCTAAACTGAGAACTAGAATTTAGTGGGTTATTTGTGAATTCAGTCTTTTGGGTATAATTGATCTTGATGAGATAAGAATGGATTGTTTGTTTCAGCACTATGCAGTGGTTGATTGTTGGAGTAAAGAGGTGAATTTCAGAATTCCTGATGAAGAAGAATTTAGATTTGTTGGTGGCAAGAGTTCTGCACCTCAGAATCTTATCTCCACCATCACTGCTAGAAAGATACTGAGGAAGGGTTGTCCGGAATACTTGGCTCTAGTCAAGGATATGTCAGTGAAGAAGTTATCTCTCATAGATGTTCCAATTGTCTATGAGTTTCCTAATGTTTTCCTAATGAGTTTTCAGGTTTACCACCTCACAGAGATTGAATTCTGTATCAATGTGGTTCTTGATATAACTCCAATTGGACATAGCTGTACAGAATGGCACATGTAGAGCTAAGGAGCAATTACAAGATCTGTTAGACAAAGGTTTTGTTAGACTCAATGTTTCTCCTTAGGGTGCACTAGTCCTGATGGTGAAGAAGAAGGACGATACACCTAGACTGTGCATTGAATACATAGAACTGAACGAGTATCCTCTCCCAAGGATAAATAATCTATCTAATCAACTTTAAGGTGCACAGTTCTTTTATAAGATTGATTTAAAGTCGGGTTATCATTAGTTATGGATCAGTTTATAGTAGTCTTCATTGATGATATACCAGTGTATTCGAAGTGAATGAAAGGGCACGTATATTACTTGAGGACTGTATTATAGATATTAAGAGAATGTCAGCTTTATGCTAAATTCATGAAGTGTGATCTCTGGGTGGAGAGTGTTGTTTTTCTTGGACATGTGGCATCTAAAGATAGTATTCAAGTGGATCCATAAAGATTGAAGCAATATCTGAGTGGCCCAGACTGACTATAGCTATGGAGATTTGCAATTTTCTGAGTTTAGCTGGGTATTATAGGAGATTTGAGCAGAATTCTCTAGAATTGTAGCTCCTATAACCCACCTAACTCAGAAGAATGTGAAGTTTGTGTGAATATATGTTTGTTAGAATAGTTTCCAGTTGCTAAAGAAGACCGTTGATCTAAAGGTTACTTGAGTTTTAGAGGATAAGATCTGACATCATTACAGCATTTCATCATATCATCATAGCATCTCATTACAACATTTCATCACGACATTTCATTCTAGCATTTCATCATAACATTCATCATAGCATGTCATCATGGCATTTCATCATAGAATGATCTTCTGATAAAAGATATACAAGTTAATTAAATAGGGTTGATGTTGGAAATTTGAGAAAAGAGATTCTATATAAGCTACGGAATGAGATTACAGTGTACATCCAGATGTTACCAAGATGTACCATAGTATGAAGGATTAGTACTAGTGGGATAGATTAAAATAGGATGTGGTTGGTTATATTTCTAAGTTTTTAATTTTCCAGCAGGTGAAAGCTAAGCATCAGAAGCCTTCTAGGAAGCTTCAGCCTCTTCCTATTCCTGAGTGGAAGTGGGAAAGGATTGCTATGGATTTTGTGGTTAGTTTACCTTGTTCCAAGGATGGATACAATTCCATCTGGGTGATTATGCACACATTGACCAACTTTGCACATTTCTTGCTTGTGAAAGCCACTTATTCTACAGCTAAGTTGGCTCAACTATACATGAAGCACATTGTATGCCTGTGTGGAATACCTGTGTCCATTGTATCTGGTAGAGGTATAGCGTTTGCCTCTCAATTTTGGCAGAAGTTGCTGGAAGTGATAGGCATATGGTTGGATTTCAGTACTGCTTTTCATCCTCAAACAGATGGTCAGTCTGAGAGGATAATCCAGACACTGAAAGATATGTGGAAGATGTGTGTTTTGGATTTGGGAGGTAGCTGGGATGATTATTTGCCACTCATTAAGTTTGCATATAATAACAGCTACCATAACAGTATTAGAATGGCACTATACGAGGCTTTGTACGAAAGGAAGTATAGATCCCCTCTGAGTTGGGATGAGATTGGAGATAGAGTTTTGACTGGACCTGAGATGGTTCAGGGTGCTACAGAGAAAGTTACTATGATCAAGAGCATATTAGAGACCGCAGTTAGCAGGCAGTGTCACGACCTAAAACAGGGGCTATGACCGGCGCTAGGGAACGGGAATTCTTTCGAATCCGGAACTCGTAGCAAGCCTAAAAAATAAACTAAAAAATGCAATACTAATAATAACAACATAATTAAATAAAATATTATGCAGTGGAATAAAAACATAAATATCAAAATAATATTTCCACCAAATGAATTTAGATCAATATTCTCATCTCATATATAAATAACTTTTAATACAAATTTTAGCTCAAATTCTTAAAATACATAACTCACACAAATATAATACAATATCTTTTTAACAATTTTACAACTATATACAACTACTGCAGTGTCTAGATTATAAAATAAAACTCAAATAAGCAGTTTACATAATGAAGCCGGGGCGGAAGAAATCCAGCGTAAGGGTCTGCTACTGAGGTCTGAAGACAATGACTCTTTTGAAAAATAGTTAACGGAGGGGAGTCAAACCTCACTTAGTGAATTACTATAATATATATACATGCATAACTAAGTGGCAATGCACATAGTCAAAAGTATATATAATAAATATATATACAAGCAAATACACACAGATGCAATAAAATCATTTATTTATATATTTTACTGAAAATCACTGTTTATAAAAGATCAAATAGAACCCTAGAAAATCACATCCTCAAAACAATGTTAGACAATACACTAGCCATACAGGCTCACTTATTCCAAATATATTCACTTGTTCCATTTGGACAGTAGACTGGCCCCGAGACACTAAGTCAACCAAACTCCAGCAGTCTGACTGTCAGTGTGATTGGCCCCGAGACACTTGGTCAATCGAGCTCCAGCAATCACACTCCCAAATCATATCTCACACATCAAATAATCAAATCCAATCAATATCCACAAATGGTTAGTAATATAGCCTAAATGCTATAAGTGTACCGGTACGTACTCGGTCCTAGTGCTGCCCACTAGGTAGCACGTTTTATTAATATCCTTCATTAAAATATAAAACATACATTCATAAAAATAAATGATGCATGAATTTAAATAAAATAGCAACATAAACTATATATATACTAGAAATATACCAAAAGTAAATCAGGTATATTTCGAGTATATATATGTCAAATAAATCCAATTAAATTACAAAATAAACTATAAATATATTCAAAAACATTTTAAACATAATTTATTAATAAAACATGCATATAGTTTAACATAAACTGAAAATAAACCAAAAGTAAACTAAAATTAAACTTAAATATTAATTAAACTATTATACATATTTAATCAAAATAAAATATATATTTCTAAAATCATGCACCCTAGAGCATATGTATATAAAATAGCAACTCACTATTTATTGCGCTCCTCGAGATGGGTCCGATGGGCCTGGTCCACTAGGCCTCGGTCTCGGTGTAACTAAACAAACAAAAGACCACAAAATATCATAATACATCTACAGAAGTTCTAAAGACTCGATCTAGATTACTAGACACATGATTAAAATCAGAATTTGACCGGATATCACATTTTACGAGAATTCTACCAAAAATTCGGCAGAACCTCCCCAGTAAAATGGACATCTCTCTACTCAAAGAGTAGAGCTGACCCTGTAAAGAAATACACTTCGAAAATAAACGCAGAATACAACCACAATCCCTCGGTCGGACTCCAAACTACGATCACCGACCGAGGTCCACAATTCACAGAGTATTTACAAAAAATACTAAAATACCCTTATATAATAAAAATACATTTTATCAATCCAAATTACATAATTCACCCTAAAACACAGTAAAAACCGATGAAAACTCAATTTATTAGAAAAATCGTATATTATATATAATTTGAAAATAATTTGTGAAAAATAGTTTTAATTAGTTAAAAATACTAAATCATTTGTAGAAATCATTTTTATGCCCTAAATCACTATTAAAACCGATTTAATTACATTTTCAGCCAATTTAATGTAAATATCAAAATACCCCTATATATAAAAATATACTAATATAAATCCAAAAATTCACCAAAAATAACATAATTGCACAAAATAAATTTTCTCAACATATATTTCAATAATATCAATAAATATACTTAATTAACCAATTAATTTCAATTTAACACATAATTAACCCTATTTTTTCAAAATTACATAAACTAAATAAATACATAAAAATTCACAAAATTACAAATAAATTTCTATAATTCATTTCAACACCTATATTTACCATAAAATATAATTTCATAATTAATTTAATTAATTTTCAAAAATTAGAAAATATTAATAAAATAATAAAAAATACCCAAAAATCAAAATAAATTCCAAAAACTCTAAAAAAATTACAGCATGAAGATTAAGCTACTAGGATCAAAGTTTGTGAAGGAATTTTTCATGAATAAATCAAAAGAAGCTCAAAAAATCAACCCTAATAGGCCAAAATTGAAAAATTAAAACCTACGCAAATCTAGACCATTTTAATGAAACAAAGCTTGGAATCACACTCATCGGAGCTTAAGGAGAAGATAGAGACTGGCGGGTGTCGAAAATGGTGGCCGAAAACGCTGTGAACGATGGTGAGAAGAGTTTCAACAACTCTAGCTTTTTTCGGCCAAACCATGACGAAATAGGGAGCTGCTGGCGGCGGGAAAGGCTGAGGAAGAAGGTGGCACGCCAGGAGGCACACCGACGGTGAAGGAACGGCGTGACAGGCAGTGGAAATGGAGGATGCGATCGGGAATGGGGAAGAAGGGTCGATGGCACAAGTTGTAAATAAACCAAACTTTTATAATATATATATATATATATATATATATATATATATATATATATATATATATATATATAACTTTAATAATTTATATTAAAATATATTAATATAATACTTAGAAAAATCACATATCACATGTTTAAAATAATAATTAATATATATACATATACACATATAATACACATTTAATTATCATTAAACTATGTAATATAGTATAATTTAATGAAAATAAACCCTAATTTAAATTAAATACGTATACATGCATGTATATGTATATATTTCAATACGACCCTTAAAAATCATGCATGAACTCATGAAATTTCGTAAATCTATTAAAATAATTAATATTAAATAATTTACGTGTCAATTTCCCCGAAAATAAAATTCTTGGAAAAATTTTACGTAAGGTACTTAAAATAATATAAAACAATTAAAATTAGTTTTAAACAAATAACAACTCATAAAAATATCATAATTATATACAAAAGTATTAACATTGCATATCCCGATGCAGTATAAAATATTTAAAAACTCGGGATATTACAGGCAGAAGAGCTATGCAAATCCTAGGAGTAAAGATAGGGAGTTTTAGATTAGAGACTGTGTTTCTGAAGGTGTCTCCGAAGAATGATATGAAGAGATTTGGTATGGTTACATATCGGTTGGCTTTGCCTTTGAATCTATTTCAAGTGCATCCAGTGTCCCATATCTCAATGCTGAGAAAGTGCATTTCGGACCAGTTGGACAATGTAAAAGTGAACGAAGATCTGAAGTTCAAGAAGGAATCAGTTGCGATTGTAGATTATCAAGTTCGACAATTATGTTCGAACCAGTTTCCGATGGTTAAGATGTTGTGTGAAGCAACGACATGGAAGAGCTTACCTGGGAGACTGACGTTGAGATACGAGCTTTTTACCCGTATCTCTTTCCTCCTTGATTTTTCTTGTGTATTCTTTTCTTGGAATTTAGGGACGAAATTCTTATAAGGAGGGGAGACTGTAATAACCCGAGTTTTTATATTACTTTATTTTAATATGGGTTATGCGGTGTTAATAATTTTTAAAACTATATTTGATTATTATATTATTTTGTGATTAATATTCATTATTTCATGTTTAATCAAAATTTTCTACGTAAATACTTACTTTAAAACTTATTATTTTTAGAGATTTACTTACATAAATTTATTACTTTAAAATTATTTCAATGATCCTATTAGAGTGCTAAGGTTATTTTTAATAATGATATTGTTTATTGTATTATTGTTATTATTATTATCATTATTATTATTGTTATTATTTTTATTATAATGCATTATTGCATGACTATAATATGTGTTATGTATTATACTAATTAGGGTTTATTATTATTATTTTAATTTAGGTGTGTGAATATATATATATATATATATATATATATACACACACACACACATTCATTCATAAACACAAACATATATGAATACATATATTCATACAAACACAAAAAAAAAAATCGTGAAAAACACTGTGCTCCTTCTCCCTCTCCATTTCGTCCAACCAACGCCCGTCGATGTGCCTCCCTCGACTTTGCCGGATCGCCCTCGTTCTAGCCAGCTGCTCCGCCACCCTCCTCCTACTTCCCCAGCACCGGCAGCAGCTTGTGCAGCAAGGTGATCGAAACTTGAGCTTTTCGATGTCCCTCCTTCATCCGGCCACCATTCTTTGCGATTTCGGTATCCCTGAGCTCCTCAAGCTCCAGTGAAGTCGATCCCAAGCTTGGTTTGAGCTCTCAATGGTCCATTTGTGAGTTTTTTTCCTCGGTATAGTTTTTGAGCTTTAGAGTTTCTATTTTTTTAGGTTGATTTTGGTTGATTCAACCAAACTCCTTTAACAAATGTTGATCTTGGTTACTTAAGCTTCATGAATATATTTTTTTTTTTGAATTTTTTGACTTTATTTTAATTTTTGTGGATTTTTGAATATTTTATTATTATTTAATTAATTTTCATAAATAAATTTATTTAATTATAAAATTGGTTGATTTTATGTTATTATGAGTTGATATTAATTTTAGTGTCGAGAAATTAATTTTTGGGATTTTTATATAATTTTTAATAATATTTTTAGTTTATGTAAATATTGGATTATTGGATTATATTTGAGTTTTTGTTGAAATTATTGGTTAATTAAGTGTATTTTTGATTTTAATGCATAATATGTTGGGAAAATAATTTTTGTGTAATTATATAATTTTTATTGAATTTTTGTATGTTTTTAGTATTTTATGTGAATTTTTATATATTAGGGGTAATTTGGTGATAATTTTAGTTAAATATTAAGTTTAATTGGCTTTAATAATTATTTGAGGTATAAAAATGATTTTTACAAATTATTTACTATTTTTAAATAATTAATACTATTTTTCAAAAATTATTTTCAAATTATATATAATATACTATTTTTTTTTGTAAATAAATGGATTTTTATTAATTTTTAATATATTTTTGGGCTAATTAAGTAATTTGGATTTATAAAATGAATTTTTATTAATATTTGTATAATTATTGAGAAAATGAATTTTTAATAATATTATATTATTAATTTGGGTTTTTAAGTAATTATTAGAAAAATAATTATTTTTGGCGTTTTAATGTTAAATAAACTGTATTTTGATATTTTGAAGGTAATTATGATATTTATTGATTTTTTTAATATATTTTATTGTATTATTGTGTTTGTGGTGAATTGTGGACCTTGGTCGGGGAAAATTGTAGTTTGGGATCTCGACCAAGGAGTTGTGAGAATTCTGGTTTGAAATGTATTTTTCTTGCAAGACCGGCTGTAGACAGCGGGGTTTAGCGCGCGTCCAAGATTTTAGCAACCGCGTCACTGTTTGAGCTCAGGGCTCCAGAGAACACACCAACCACTATTACAAAGACATGGCGTGGAGATGAGGAGTTGCCACCCAGGGTAATAACTGGGACAAATTGAAAAGGTGGTACTCGATTCCCTAAAAGAAAGCTAGTACCACAACCAGGAGATTCTGGATACGAAATACCAACTTCTTTCAGTCTTGTGTTCATTTAGAATTAATTTATGAATTATTATTTTATTCTCTATTTACATGCAATTTCATATAAACGCAAAATAATAAACTCCTAGGCAAACTAGTCATGAAATATACAAGTAAATAATGCATTCAATAAATCACATAATCCCTAAGTTAGTCTAATCTACATGGATTTTAATTAAATGAGCTAAAATCTACATATTTTAAATTATAAGTGAATCTAAAGACCTAATTCCTTTTGATTGTAATTAAATGAACCTAAGTTTACTAATTTTAATAAAAGTGGGCCTAATTCTACAAATTATGGAATATTTAAATTAGTGGGCCTAATTCTACATGTTTCAATTAAATGGTGATCTAAAATCTACAAATTATGAAAAAAAAAAGGCTTAAATTAAGTGGGCTAGGTCTATACTTAATTAAATTAAATTAGGTGGATCTATGTCTAATTGACTAAATGGGTCTAGGAATATATCTAATCTAAAATCTAATTAATTATTGACCTAAAAATATATTTTAATTAACTAAACCTAAATAATTATTAAATGATATGAGCTGAAAGAATTACCTAAACTTAAATAAATAAATCAAGACCTAAAATGGGCTTAAGACCCAAAACACACAAAAATAATAAATAAAACCCAAAAAAAATAAAAATACAAGACAAAAGTTAAATAAGATCAAACAAATAATTAAATTAATCCTTACTAAAACCCTAATTTTATTAACATGCAACCTAAATTAATCTAATTCCTCCATTGATTTTAAGTAATTACCTAATTGAAACCTAATTTTACTAACCAATTTAATCAAAATAAATATGCAACTACACACATAATTTTATTATTCCCACTATTGGGGCTATTACATTAATTCATAAAACAATAAATAAAAATAAAACAAAACCCTAGAAACTAAGTCCCTACGAGGCTTTGTCCATAGTCTTCTACGGACTTCTCATGAAATTCATTCCTCCTCATGATCATCATGCGTTTTCCTTCATAATCACCATAAAAATAAGATAAAACAATGATTAATGAATAAATTATGATAATAACTTTTAAATAATAATAATAATATAAAATAATCAAATAAATAAATAAATAAATAATAGAAGAAGATGATATACTTATGGATGATTTAGGGTGCTCCTCAGATTGATAGTTCACCATTCTTGACAAATCTTCGAATCTTTCTCCTTAAAAATTCTTCATGAGTCTTGAATTGATTATTGAATCAAAAGGAATTTTAGTAAAAAATTCAAAAGAAAATCACGATTTTTCTTCTTGTTCTCCCGTCTCTTCTCCTTCTTTTTCTTTTCTTTTCTTTTCTACGCCCACTTTCTACTTTTTCTCCACTACTTCCCTTCCTTTCTTTTTATAGTAGAACCAAGAAGCCTAACCCTAATCCTAATGTGATTCTAATTCCTAAAGTGTATTTAGAAATTTTAAACCGGGTAGGATTGAGTTAATTAGGAAGTTTAAACCAATTAAAACACTGAATTGGAAATAAACAGAAATAGGAAAAAATGGAAGAATTCAATTCCGACTGGGATTGTGTAATTCCAATCAAAATTATATAATCCCAATCGAAATTACATAATTTCGATCAGAATTATATAATTCCAATCGAAATTACATAATTCCGGGCGGAATTATGGAATTCCGACACACCTTTTTTTTTAACGTTTAATTACAAAAAGGCTCCTGAAAAAATTTAAATTTTGCAATTAGGTCCTAAAAAGAACTTTACAATTTAGTCCCTGAAAACATTAAATTCTTCCTTTAAAAGCCCTTAGAATTTTTTAAAGATTAAGTATCGAAGACATTTTTATCACTGGAGTCCTTTGCTGCATCCATAACATATTAACTCGAAATTGGGTGTCTACAGTTGCCCTCCTTTGTCACTGTTTGCTTGACAAATTATGGCAAAGCCAAATAGCACCCAATTTCTAAAGTTAGGATACTTACCTGCTCCTTGAAGTCTCTGCTTATGAATTTGCTATACTCGGATGTACAGCGTTTTAAATGACATATCATACTCGATTGTATGATATTGATTATACTCAGTTGTGTAACATTGGGTGAATGAACCACATTATACTCGATCGTACAATGTTTGACTATATTGGGACGTATAGCATTAGAAAAAATTACATCATACTCGGTCATATGATACTGATTATACTCGGTCGTATAATCGATTGAGGATACATTGCACTCGGTCATATAATGCTGACTACACTAGGTCATATAGTCTATTTTGATAAGAAACATCATACTCGGTCGTATGATGCTGATTATACTCGACCATATAATCGATTGAAGATACATTGCACTCGGTCGTACAATGTTGACTACACTCAGTCATATAGTCTGTTTTGATAAGAAACATCATACTCGGTCGTATGATGTTAATTATACTCGGTCATATAATCGATTGAGGATACATTGCACTCGATCGTACAATGCTGACTACACTAGGTCGTATAGTCTGTTTTGATAAGAAACTTCATACTCAGTCGTATGATGTTAATTATACGCAATCGTATAATCGATTGAGGATACATTGCACTCGGTCGTACAATGCTGACTATACTCGGTCGTATAGTCTGTTTTGATAAGAAACATCATACTCGGTCGTATGATGCTGATTATACTTAGTCGTATAATCGATTGAGGATATATTGCACTCGATCATACAATGCTGACTACACTCGGTCGTATAGTCTGTTTTGATAAGAAACATCATACTCGATCGTATGATGTTGATTATACTTAGTCGTATAATCGATTGAGGATACATTGTACTCGGTCATACAATGCTGACTACACTCGGTTGTATAGTCTATTTTGACAAGAAACATCATACTCGGTCATATGATGCTGATTATACTCGGTCGTATAATCGATTGAGGATACATTGCACTTGGTCGTACAATGCAGACTACACTCGGTCATATAGTCTGTTTTGACAAGAAACATTATACTCGATTGTATGATGTTGATTATACTCGGTCGTATAATCGATTGAGGATACATTGCACTCGGTTGTACAATGCTGACTATACTCGGTCGTATATTCTGTTTTGATAAGAAACATCACACTCGGTCGTATGATGCTGATTAATTATGCGATTATGCTACAATCCATAATTGCTTACTATTAGCTGCAACCCTTTCATTGCTCACTTTTGATGCTACAGTCTTTAACTGCTCACGCAATTAGCTATAACCCTTTCGTTGCTCACTGATGATGCTATAGTCCAAAACTGCTCGCAATTAGCTATAACCCTTTTGTTGCTCACTGATGATGCTACAGTCCAAAACTGCTCAACCCTTTCGTTGCTCACTGATGATGTTGCAGTCCATAATTGTTTGTTGATTTTTATCTTTAGTTGTTTGAGTCGAATGCTTTGAATTCTTTATGCTGACTAATTAGGACTTTTGTTGACTGACTTTGAATTTTACTGTGTTGATTGATTTTGCAAATTGAGTATAACCTTTTGGATTTGAAATTCCTATAGAATTATTGAAGTTAGTTTTAACAATATGAATGTAGTATATTATTGTTTTAAAAATTTATAAGAAAATTCATCACTTTGCACAAGATAACATGTACTTAACCAATCTACTTAATTTTGATCCTTATGACTATCATTTATTTACCATTCGAAAAGGGCATAGGCATTATTAACCATTTTATGCTGAGAGCATATTTTTTTACCAAGTGAAGAGCTTACTTCCACACCAAATTCAGAAAGAACCTACTAGACAAAACTTATGGTATTTGAGCATAAATGAATCAAATTCTAAGTATCAAAATAGTCTTTGAATTATTTTTGTACTTTTCTTCCTTATCCGAGTATTCCCCACCTTTCTCATATTACTCAGCATGGATACTGTTGGAAAGGTCCTTTGGATACTCATACTCATATAGAGCATTAGAGTAAATAGAGCAATTTTTGGCATGGTCCTCTTTTAGTATTCCCTGCCTTTCTTGTATTACTTAACATGGATACCGCCAGAGGTTTTATATTGATACTCTTACTCATTTCTAAGCATTGGAGTAAATAATGCTTGCTCTTTTTTTCTATTCTCCTCTTAGTATTCCCCCGCCTTTCTCGTATTACTCATCATGGATACCGTCAATGGATTTTATACTCATACTTATTTCTGAGCATTGGAGTAGATTACATACACATTTATCATTCACAAAACTAAAATGATACCCAAAAACCAATCAATTTATACCACAAGTCCACAGATTTTTCCTTTGCATGTTCTTCCCCTTATTTGGGTGTAAAGCAAGCATTAAATTGATTAGAGTTTAGAAATTCTTAGCATAGAACTGTCAATAAGACATTTAAATTCTGCAAGGCTAATAAAAGAAAGCCACTAAAATCAAAGGTCATGAGATAAATTTTTGCACATGATCTCGTGAAGTGGATGAATTTCCTTTCAATTTATGAATTTTCTTATTGAGGATTTATTTTATTGCATAATCAAAGGAGATAGAGTTGCACTACTTCCCTTTGGTATTTGTTAGGGGTTTTGTCATACAGGGTGAGGTCTTAACGAGCGATTGGCATTTGCTATCTTGCCCATTCTTATTGATGTATCAATTCCTTTTCCCTTCTTCGTTCTCTTTTATTTTCCCTGCACAAAATATCATAAGTTAGTATGGCCTATTTGCTAGTAAAAAAAATTATAAGAATGCAATGTTAATCTTTTGCATTCTTCCCTTTCATTGTGGTGATAATGTCTTCGATCACAGGGTTGTGATGCTCCACCATCGAAGTTGTGGCTTTATCCCATTGATGTTATGGTAGAGGTCTTCATTTCTCTTCTTAACATTTCCCACAAAAGAAAAGATTTAGGAGTTAGAGGTTTCTATTTCATAATCAAAGAAGTTTTCAGAGTGCATTCATCTTAAGTTTTGAGTGCATTCTTCCCTAGCATATTGAATCTGAGGAGCTTAAGCATCCTGTCTAGCCTCTTGAAGTTTCCAACATAATGCTTCTTAGTAGTGTCACTCCTCTTATTTTCATTCTTTCAGATGTTTCACATGCGAATACTCTGACTACTTTCCTGTTCTTCCAACACTAATTTCAAATGTTAGTAGCAGAGTATTTTCATAATCTTGTCTAGGCTCAAAGAATTTTATTATACAAAATAAGTATTTCCTAAAAATCTATATAAGTGTATCATGCTATGTATGATGTGCATGATCCTAATGGGTCTCCCGTTTAGAACAGAGCCATGTTGTTGATTTTGGAGTATAAGAATGAGGTGCCTCATCAACAGCTTGTAGGTTTGAGCATTGAATAATTTGTTGTTGGTACTTTTGATATTGAAGATTCTGATATAATTCATCAGACTGATTACTAGGCTAACAAGTAGGGTCCATGGCTTTACAATAAAGCTTGTGATTTATCAATGCACTATTGAGCTTTTCTTTTTGTTACTGTTTTTGCTATATACTGATTGAGATATTAGCTCTTACACTTCAACATCCATTTTCACTCTTTAAAAGCAGACACAATTTGCCCCCTGAATTGTATTTTGCCCCCAGTTCCATTCTAGATTTATTCATGCTATTTTAGTAGTCTTTTTTCATTTTTATGTGCAAAAGACCCAGTTCGTTCACTGCTGTTGTTGATCCTTTGACTTATTAACCCTATTAATTGCAATCTCATACATTGGAGATGCAGAGGAATGGCCAAACTGACTAAAGCGAGTTCTTAATAATGAAATCAGCTGGACTTGTACTTTGAAGAACTCTTGAGCTTGATATTGATGCAATGATTAATGATAATTATAGGACAAGACTTGTAATGCAAGTTATTGAGCCATTTGAATTCTCAAGGTATAAAAGGACCCTAGGCTTATAAGGAAAATTACAAAGGAAACATAACTAAAATAGTGATCTTATAGTTATGATTTTAGCTTTCATTATGTAATGTCCTTCCATTCAAATACTTATGCAATATGATAAAGATGAATATGCAATATTTGACAAAATCTCCAATTCAATTTTACTCATTCATTAGGGCAAAAATGAGAACATTCATTACATCACATGACACAACTCCTATAATCAATTAATCTTGAATTTTTCTCTCTAATTTTTCACCTTATTGTTCTTTTTCTTTTTCTCTCTCTTTGTTTTTTCTTCTTTTTTTTATCATTCTTCTTATTTTTCCTTAGATTTTACTCTCTTTAGAAGTTATGTCATGTGATATAAGATTATTATTTAAGTTTACATTTGTGCCCATACTAAATGAATCTAATTGAATTAAATTTTTGTCAAACAAGCAGATACGATCAATATCACAATGCATAGTACCATCAGGATGCATGTTACATAAGTGAGCATAATCAAAATTTATATTATTGATCACTAAAATAAAAAAAGTTCTAAAGAAACTAAAATTTTATTTAAAGAAGACAATAAGAAATTTATTTTTTATTCTAGATACTAGGGATGCTGAGTCTCATAGTGGTTATCTTTCAAGTGGCTGACATAATAGTTATTATTACATTTTCTTGCAAGCTGTCTCCATGACTTCATCTTTCTGTACCTCCACTATGCATGTTTCTTCCTTGTCTTGTAGTTTCTCATCATCAAACTCATTACCCCATCTTATAGGCATAATCAACTCGAAGGGTATGTCAAAAGAAGGTGGTTTAGTGTAAAACACCTTATAGTTGAACTTGCTTGAGGGCTGACTCCATCAATCTTTAACTCTTTCTACATCTTTGGGGGCATTAGGAGATTTCTCATTGATTTTAAAGTCTAAGTCCTCAAAGGAGTTTAGAACTTCTTTCTCACTTACTCCTGAGTTTATCATCATAGTTGTTGGAGATGGCATGTTTCGGTAGTTTGAGAAAGGATTGCTTCAGGTGCTTGGGTTTTTAGGATCTATGATTTTTCCATAATCTATGAGGTTTTGGATTTCATGTTTGAGGCGGATGTAGTTATCTGTGGAGTGTTGGAGGTTTTGGTGGAATTTGTAATATTTATTTGGGTTATAGCCCGAGATATTTGGATTTAGTAGGTTTGGAGAAGGTAAAGGTTGAAGTAAGCCCTTTTCCATTAAGCACTCTAGGACTTTTGACAAAGGTTGGTTAAAATTTAAGAACCTCCTTGGTTGTTGAATAGCATGGACTCCTACAACCCGACTAGTGCTTCCTTGTTGCATGCCCCCAGTTGGGTAGCTTCTTGCTTCGGTGTTCCCAATAGCCTTCTTTTTCTCATTTTTGATCTCTTCAGCCTCCAACCCATCATCATAAAGGTCTACAAATGCCTTGGGGTTCATCATTTGCAACCTCTCTACTAGGTTAGGTGACACATTTCAAACTATCATCCTAACCTGATCCTTCTCTGCCAATTTGTTCTTCATCATTCCCGCCTTATTCATGAACCTAGTTAGAAAATCTGAGAATGACTCATTGGGCTTTTGCTTAGTTAGTTCTAGATCTCTTATGGACACCTCAAGCCTAGTATTATAGTCATATTGCTTTAAAAAAGCAATGCATAACCCCCTCCAATCTGCTCGGACAGACTTCTCTAACCCATGATACTAGTTAACAGCCATTCCTTCTAAGGACAGCACAAACAGCTTAGTAACCACAGCCAAAGGAGCCTTAGTGGTACTCATAGTAGTTGTGTATTGACTAAGATGAATCCTCGAGTCCCCAGTACCATCAAACTTCTACAGCTACGACATTTTGAATTTTTCAGGTAGCCTGTCTTCTTCAAATTGCATCACATCATTAAAGTCAAAAGGGTATCCTAGGCCTTATCCCCTCATCAACTCCTCCATCTTAGACATCTTCTGAGCTAATGCCTTTATCTGTCTGGATTCTAGCTCTTGAACTTGCTCAAGTGATTCCTTTTTTTCTTTTTCAACCATGTAACTCTCAACATCCTCGAGTTTCATTTCTCCAACATTGTTAGGTAGTGGACCCATAGCAGGTGGGTTGGCCGCAGGTGTCGCAGCAACAGCAGGTGGTGGCATCAGTCCTGCTAGAGCTTGTCTTAACTCGTCTTGCATCATTGCTCTCATATCATCCATCAGTGCTCCTTTGACATCTTCTAGGGTCCAGTTTCCTCCCTTTTGTTGTTCCATTCTTTCAGTTTGTTCAGGTTGCATAGCTTCCAAATAGAGCGGATTAATAGGGCTCTTTTCCAATTTGCTAAAGATCTCTTTCGCGATCGATTAGGGGCTTGAATCAGTTCTCACTAGTTTGGCACCTTTTCGACTCTAAACACAGAAAGACCCAGACAAATCTATGATGGCTGCAAGTGTCACGATCCAAAACAGGGGCCATGACCGGCGCTAGGGAACGGGAATTCTTTCGAATCCGGAACCCGTAGCAAGCCTAAAAATAAAATAAATATGCAATAATAACAATAAAAATATAATATGCAGCGGAAAATAAAAATCATAAATATTACAATATCATCCATATCAACTGGATTCAATTCAAAACTCATCACATCACATATATAATCTCATAAATGTATAATCTTTATACAAATCCAGTTTTACTATAATACATCTCTTTAAAACAAATACTTTATTTCACAACTACTGAAAATCACAACTACTGAAAATCACAACTACTGCAGTGTCTAGATAAAATAAATAAGACTCAAGTATATAATTTACATAAAGAAGCCGGGGCGGAAGAAATCCGGCGTATCGACCTGCTACTGAGGTCTGAGGAAGTTGACTCTCCTGAAAAATAGTCAACGGAGGGGAGTCAGACCTCACTGAGTGAATTACTATAATATATATACATACACTCTAAGTGATAATGCATACAGTCAACAGTATATGAGTAATATGTATATATACAGGCAAGTTCATACAGATGCAGAAAAATCATTTTATATATTTTGTCTGAAAATCAACTTTTATGAAGGATCACATAGAACCCTAGAATATCGCAACCTCAGAAAATAGTGTTAAACAACACTCTAGCCATACAGGCTCACTGATTCCAAATATATCCACTTAATCCATATGGACAGTAGACTGGCCCCGAGACACTAAGTCAACCGAGCTCCAGCAGTCTGACTGCCAGTGTGATTGGCCCCGAGACACTTGGTCAACCGAGCTCCAGCAATCACACCCAAACCACATCTCACACATATCAATAATCATAATCAAATCAATATCCATAAGTAGTCAGTAATAAAGCCTAAATACTATAGGCGTACCGGTACGTACTCGGTCCTAGTGCTGCCCACTAGGTAGCACGTTCTATTGATATCCTTCATTCTTAAATATAAAACATTCATTCACAAAAATAAATGATGCATGGATATAAATGAAATAGCAATATAAATCATATATATACCGAAAATATACCAAACATAAACCAGGTATATTTTGAGTATATATATGTCAAATAAATCCAATCAAATCATGAATTAAACTAAAAATATATTTAAAAACATTTTAAATATATTTTATTAATAAAACATGTATATAATTTATTATATACCAAAAATATACTTGAATATAAATCATGTTATTTATGCATATTTAGTCAAAATAAAACATGCATTTTCTAAATCATGCATCCTAAGCATATATATATAATATAGTAACTCACCTAATGCGCTCCACGAGACAGGTCCGACGGGCCTGGTCCACTAACCCTCGGTCTCGGCGCAACTAAACAAGAAATAATTAATCGATATCAGAATAACCCTAACAAAAATCCTAGAATTCAATCTAGAGTATACAACACAGAATCGAAAATTAGGGTTCGACTGGATATCACGTTTTACGAGAATTCTACCGGAAATCCGGCAGAACCTCCCCTGTAAAACGGACATCTCTCTACTCAAAAGAGTAGAGCCGACCCTGCAAAGAAAATACACTTCAAAAATAAACACCACAATCAATCACAACCCCTCGGTCGGACTCCAGACTATAATCTGTCAACCGGGGTCCACAAACACAGAATATATATTCCAGATATACCGAAAATATCCTTAAATCACAGAAATACATTTTATAAATAAAAATTACATAATAAATCTTGAAACACTGTAAAAACCGATTAAAACTCATTTTATTAGAAAAACCGTATATTATATATATAATTGAAAATAATTCCCGGAAAATAGTTTTAATTAGTTAAAAATACTAGATATTTTGTAGAAATCATTTTTATACCTTAAATAAATATTAAAACCAATTAAATTACATTTTTAGACAATTTAGGGTAAAATTACCAAAATACCCCTATATATATATATATACCTAAATTACTTCAAAAATTCACCAAAAATCATACAATTATCCAAAATTAATTTTCTCAACATATTTATCAATAATATCAATAATTAAACTCAATTAACCAATTAAATTCAATTTAAAACACAATTAACTTTATTTTCCAAAATCACCTAAACTTCAATAATTAAAAATAAATACTTAGAAATTCATAAAAATTCCAAATAAATTTCTATAATTCATTTCAACACCTAATTCAACCATGAACTCCAATTTCATAATTTAAATAATTAATTTCCGAAAATTAGAAAATAATATTAAAATATTCAAAAATACCCAAAAATCCAAACAACCTCCAAAAATTCTGCAAAAATTCATACATGAAGATTAAGCTACCAGGAACAACATTTGTGAAGGAAGTTTCCATGAATCATCCAAATCGAAGCTCAAAAAAATCGAAAACTCAAAGAGGCCGAAATATTCAAATCGAAACCTAAGCAATTCTAGACCATTTTAGCTCAAACCAAAGCTAGAATAACACTCACCGGAGCTCAAGGAGAAGATAGAGACTGGCGGTGTCGAAAACGGTGGCCGGAGGAGGGAGAAACGGCAGTGAAGAAAAGTGGTGGTCGGCGCCCGCGGGAGAGAAAGAAGAAGAAGAAGAAAAAGAAAAAGAAAGAAAAAGGAAAGAGAAAGAAAAAGAAAAAGAAAGAAAAAGGAAAAGAAAAAAAAATAAAAAGAAAAAAAAAATAAAAATAAAAATAAAATAAAATAAAATAAATTAAAATAATTAAATATTAATAAATAATTAATAATTTAATAATAAATTTTAATAATTTAATAATAAATAAAATAATCAAATAATAATAAATAAATAATAAAATATTAGGGTAATAATAAACCCTAATTAAATAAATATACACACACAGGCTTTATTTAATAATTAAAAAATATGTATGAGTTCATGCAAACCCGTAAATACATTTAAAATAATTAATAATACATTGTTTACGTGGAAATTTCCCCGAAAATGAAAGTCCCGGGAAAATTTTACGTAAAATACTGAAAATAATAGACAGTAATTAAAATAGGTTTAAAATACATATCAACTCATAAAAAATATCACATAATGCATGAAAATTATTGACACTGTATATCCCGGTACAGTGTAAAAATATTTTAAAAAACACGGGATATTACAGTCTTCCCCCCTTACAAGAATTCGTCCCCGAATTCTAAAAAGAAGATTACAGAATCAGGAAGGAAAGAGATACGGGTAAGAAGCTCGCATCTCAGCTTCAGTCTCCCACGTATGCTCTTCAACTCTGTCGCTACGCCACAAAACCTTAACCATCAGAATCTGCTTCGATCTCAACTGTCGAACTTGAAAATCAACGATCGCCACAGGTTCTTCCACAAACGTCAAATCTTCACTCACTTCTACACTGTCAGGTTGCAACACATGTGAAGGATCTGAGATATACTTCCTCAACATCGAGATATGAAATACTGGATGCACCTGTGACATACTCGGAGGCAAATCCAACCGATATGCAACAGTGCCAACTCTCTCCAGAATCTCAAACGGTCCAATATATCTCGGTGTTAACTTACCCTTCCTGCCAAATCTCATCACACCCTTCATCGGAGATACTTTCAGAAAAATGAAATCTCCAACCTGAAACTCCACATCTCTGCGCCTAGGATCCACATAACTCTTCTGTCTGCTAACTGCGGTCTCTAACCTGCGCTTGATCACGGCGACTTTCTCTGCAGCATCCTGAACCATCTCTGGTCCAGTCAAAACTCTCTCACCAATCTCATCCCAACTCAACGGGGATCTACACTTCCTTCCATACAACGCCTCATATGGTGCCATGCCAATACTGCTATGGTAGCTGTTATTATATGCAAACTCAACAAGCGACAATTGATCATCCCAGCTACCTCCCAAATCCAAGACACACATCCTCAACATATCTTCCAGTGTCTGGATCGTCCTCTCAGACTGACCATCTGTCTGAGGATGAAAAGCAGTACTGAAATCCAACCTAGTGCCCATCGCTTCTTGCAACTTCTGCCAAAAACGAGAAGTAAACACCGAACCTCTGTCTGACACAATGGACACAGGTACTCCATGAAGGCACACAATATGCTTCACGTACAACTTCGCCAATCTAGCAACTGAATATATGGCTTTCACAGGCAAGAAATGTGCAGACTTCGTCAATCTGTCTACAATCACCCAGATGGAATCGTATCCATCCTTCGAACGAGGTAAACCGACCACAAAATCCATAGCTATCCTTTCCCATTTCCACTCGGGAATAGGAAGAGGCTGAAGCTTCCCAGAAGGCTTCTGATGTTCGACTTTCACTTGCTGACACGTCAAGCACTTAGCAACATAATCAGTAACATCCTTCTTCAATCCATCCCACCAGTATAGATCTCTGATACTGTGGTACATCTTAGTAACACCAGGATGAACGCTGTAGGCTGTAGAATGTGCTTCCTCTAAGATCTCTTCTCTCAAATCATCTACATCAGGAACACACAATCTACCACTGATCCACAACACACCATCATCATCGAGTGTGAAATCAGTGAACTTCCCTGCTCTGACATTCTCTGCAAGCTCTTCCAGAATAGGATCTCGGCTCTGAGCTGCTTTAATCCTATCCCTTAGTACAGATCGTACTTTAAATTGAGCTAACAGTCCACCTGATCTACTGATCTTCATCATCAGACCTTGATCCACCATCAAATGCAATTCCTGGATCAATGGTCTCCTCTCAACACTGATGTGAGCAAGACTACCTGAGGACTTCCTACTCAAGGCATCTGCTACCACATTAGCTTTACCCGGATGGTAAAGAATCTCGCAATCATAATCCTTCAACAGTTCCAACCATCTTCTCTGCCTCAAATTCAAATCTCGCTGCTGGAAAATGTACTTAAGGCTCTTGTGATCAGTAAATATCTCACAAGTCACCCCGTACAGATAATGTCTCCAAATCTTCAAAGCAAAGATTACTGCAGCCATCTCTAGATCATGTGTAGGATAGTTCTGCTCATGCTTCTTCAACTGCCTCGAAGCATAGGCTATCACCCTTCCATTCTGCATCAACACACAACCAAGACCAATTCTAGAGGCATCACAGTAAACTGTGAACTTATCCACACTATTAGGCAAAGCTAATACTGGCGCTATGGTCAACTTCTCCTTCAACAACTGAAAACTGTTCTCACAAGCTTCTGACCACTCAAATCTAACATTCTTCTGAGTCAAGCGAGTCATAGGGGCTGTAATCCTGGAAAAATCCTGCACAAACCACCTATAATACCCGGCTAAACCCAGAAAACTCCGAATCTCAGTAACTGAAGTAGGTGTAGGCCACTCAGATACTGCTTCAATCTTCTGTGGATCAACCTGAATACCTTCTTTAGACACTACGTGTCCAAGAAAAGAAACACTCTCCATCCAGAAATCACACTTCGAGAATTTAGCATAAAGCTGATGATCTCTCAGTGTCTGTAGTACAATCCTCAAGTGATATACGTGCTCTTCCATACTCCTCGAATATACTAGTATATCATCAATGAAGACTACCACAAACTGATCCATATACGGTCTGAATACTCTGTTCATCAGGTCCATAAAAGCTGCTGGTGCATTAGTCAAACCAAAAGACATCACCAGAAACTCATAATGGCCATAACGAGTGCGGAACGCTGTCTTAGGAATATCAGCTTCACTGATCCGCAGCTGATGATAACCCGACCTCAAGTCAACCTTAGAAAAGAACTGTGCACCCTGGAGATGATCAAACAAATCATCTATCCTCGGGAGAGGATACTTGTTCTTCACTGTCACCTTGTTCAACTCTCTGTAGTCAATGCACAGTCTCAGGGTACCATCCTTCTTCTTCACAAACAAGACTGGTGCACCCCAAGGGGAAACACTAGGTCTAATAAAACCCTTCTCCAACAACTCTTGCAACTGCTCCTTCAACTCTCTCAACTCTGCAGGAGCCATACGATAGGGTGGCATAGATATAGGAGTAATACCTGGAACCACATCTATACAGAACTCAATCTCTCTGTGAGGTGGTAAACCTGGCAACTCCTCGGGAAAAACATCAGGAAACTCACAAGCAACAGGAACATCTGTGAGTGACAACTTCTCCACTGACATATCCCTAACCAATGCCAAAAACCCCTGACAACCTTTCCTCAACAACTTCCTAGCTGAAATAACAGAAATAAGATTCTGAGGTGCTGAACTCCTGTCACCAACAAACTTAAATTCTACTTCACCAGGAATTCTGAAAATCACCTCCTTATTCCTGCAATCAACCACGGCATAATGCTGGGATAACCAATCCATTCCCAAAATAACATCAAACTCCATCACATCCAACAAAATCAAATCAGCGGGTAATTCTCTATCTCCCACGAGAACTGGACAACCAGAAAGAACAATATCGGCGTCCAAAGAATCACTCAGAGGAGTGGCAACAGACAAAGGAAAAGCCATCCTCGAAGCTTGCCAACAAGATTTAGAAGCAAAAACAGGAGAAACAAACGAATGCGTGGCACCCGGATCAAACAAAACCAAAGCATCCAGGTAACAAACAGAAAGAATACCTGCCACGACTGCATTAGATGCCTGAGCATCCTGCTGAGTCAGATGAAAAACTCTGGCCTGGCCTCGACCTCCCTGCTGACTGGTAGAAGCCTGGCCAACACCTCTGGCACCTCCTCTCGTACCTCTACCACGACTCTACTGTGGAACAAACTGAGTAGAACTCTGATGCTGAGCTGGTGGTAACTGAAATGGCACGGGTGCTGCACTAGCAATCGACTGCTGTGGGAATCGCGGAATCTGCTGCTGCTGATACCCAGAATAAGGACACGATCTGGCAAAATGTCCTGTCTGCCCGCATCTGAAACATGTCAACGGTGTCAGATAACACGGTCCCTGATGGACTCTACCACAAGTCTGACAAACACTGGCCGCTGATCCAGAACTACGACCACTGCTGCTGCTCGAAGCACCTGACCCAAATCTAAACGATCTACGCTGACCTCCACGACCATGTTTACTGCTCCGATGCACTCGCTGCTGCTGTCTCTGACTCTGCTGAGTCGAACCTCGCTGCTGACTACTCGAACCAACATGAAAACTCGAATATGGAGTAGCCTGCGATCCACTCGACTGAACTCCCAACTGGTAATAATAAGGCATCGCTCCCTGCCTAACTAACCTCAGCTCAATCTCCTTAGTTAGCTCAATCACCGACTCCAGAGTAAGACCTGCTGTAGGCATACCAGCAAAAGCTGAACCCAAACCAGTAACATAGGTAGTAACAGCGAAATACTGATCTCGCATCAGATCCTCAGCATATTTACCCAGACGAAGGAACTCTCGGGTATACTCCTCTACTGATCGATCTCCATGAGAAATACTAGTCAAACGAAGACGATAGCTCAAACGAAGAGGCTCTGGACAAAATCTCCTCATGAATCGCTCTCGAAACTGAGCCCATGTCATCGTCATCATATAGGGCTGGATCATCTGAATAAACCAATCAAAGGCTGGTCCCTCGACAGACAACTCAATGATCATGATCCTCTGGTACTCGGTATGAGAAGTCCGAGTCCTAGTCTCAATCGCATGCAGAAAATCTAAAGGATCAGAAGTACCATCAAAAGCAATCCTGCCAACTCTGGCATAGAACAAAGCTGCCTCAGGGTCAGACATACCCTGCTGATAGGCAGGCTGAACAGGCTGAACAACTGGAGGAACAGGAACATCAAACTCAGGCTCAACAGGCTCCTTGTCCTGTAACTCTCTCTGCCTATGGCGACCTGCCGCTCCTCGAGGTCTACCCCTGCCACGACCTCTACGTCTAACTGGCTGCTCAGGAGGTAAAACCTCATCCTGAAAAGACTCATCATCCTCGGCCTCAACGACCGGTGGAGCGACACGCGCTCGCCTCCTCATTCTGAAAAGACAAACGGAAAGATTCAGACAAAACAGACAACGGAGGAATAACGCTGAAAACTACAACAAGGAATACTCATCAAGACATACTCGAACCTAATACACTGCAATAGTCAAACAGAAAACACAACTTTAAAACTAGGGCCACAACTCACATAACTAAGCCCTGACACAGAACTCCACTCAGATACGAACTTCGCTCTGATACCAACTTTGTCACGACCCAAAACAGGGGCCATGACCGGCGTTAGGGAACGGGAATTCTTTCGAATCCGGAACCCGTAGCAAGCCTAAAAATAAAATAAATATGCAATAATAACAATAAAAATATAATATGCAGCGGAAAATAAAAATCATAAATATTACAATATCATCCATATCAACTGGATTCAATTCAAAACTCATCACATCACATATATAATCTCATAAATGTATAATCTTTATACAAATCCAGTTTTACTATAATACATCTCTTTAAAACAAATACTTTATTTCACAACTACTGAAAATCACAACTACTGAAAATCACAACTACTGCAGTGTCTAGATAAAATAAATAAGACTCAAGTATATAATTTACATAAAGAAGCCGGGGCGGAAGAAATCCGGCGTATCGACCTGCTACTGAGGTCTGAGGAAGTTGACTCTCCTGAAAAATAGTCAACGGAGGGGAGTCAGACCTCACTGAGTGAATTACTATAATATATATACATACACTCTAAGTGATAATGCATACAGTCAACAGTATATGAGTAATATGTATATATACAGGCAAGTTCATACAGATGCAGAAAAATCATTTTATATATTTTGTCTGAAAATCAACTTTTATGAAGGATCACATAGAACCCTAGAATATCGCAACCTCAGAAAATAGTGTTAAACAACACTTTAGCCATACAGGCTCACTGATTCCAAATATATCCACTTAATCCATATGGACAGTAGACTGGCCCCGAGACACTAAGTCAACCGAGCTCCAGCAGTCTGACTGCCAGTGTGATTGGCCCCGAGACACTTGGTCAACCGAGCTCCAGCAATCACACCCAAACCACATCTCACACATATCAATAATCATAATCAAATCAATATCCATAAGTAGTCAGTAATAAAGCCTAAATACTATAGGCGTACCGGTACGTACTCGGTCCTAGTGCTGCCCACTAGGTAGCACGTTCTATTGATATCCTTCATTCTTAAATATAAAACATTCATTCACAAAAATAAATGATGCATGGATATAAATGAAATAGCAATATAAATCATATATATACCGAAAATATACCAAACATAAACCAGGTATATTTTGAGTATATATATGTCAAATAAATCCAATCAAATCATGAATTAAACTAAAAATATATTTAAAAACATTTTAAATATATTTTATTAATAAAACATGTATATAATTTATTATATACCAAAAATATACTTGAATATAAATCATGTTATTTATGCATATTTAGTCAAAATAAAACATGCATTTTCTAAATCATGCATCCTAAGCATATATATATAATATAGTAACTCACCTAATGCGCTCCACGAGACAGGTCCGACGGGCCTGGTCCACTAACCCTCGGTCTCGGCGCAACTAAACAAGAAATAATTAATCGATATCAGAATAACCCTAACAAAAATCCTAGAATTCAATCTAGAGTATACAACACAGAATCGAAAATTAGGGTTCGACTGGATATCACGTTTTACGAGAATTCTACCGGAAATCCGGCAGAACCTCCCCTGTAAAACGGACATCTCTCTACTCAAAAGAGTAGAGCCGACCCTGCAAAGAAAATACACTTCAAAAATAAACACCACAATCAATCACAACCCCTCGGTCGGACTCCAGACTATAATCTGTCAACCGGGGTCCACAAACACAGAATATATATTCCAGATATACCGAAAATATCCTTAAATCACAGAAATACATTTTATAAATAAAAATTACATAATAAATCTTGAAACACTGTAAAAACCGATTAAAACTCATTTTATTAGAAAAACCGTATATTATATATATAATTGAAAATAATTCCCGGAAAATAGTTTTAATTAGTTAAAAATACTAGATATTTTGTAGAAATCATTTTTATACCTTAAATAAATATTAAAACCAATTAAATTACATTTTTAGACAATTTAGGGTAAAATTACCAAAATACCCCTATATATATATATATACCTAAATTACTTCAAAAATTCACCAAAAATCATACAATTATCCAAAATTAATTTTCTCAACATATTTATCAATAATATCAATAATTAAACTCAATTAACCAATTAAATTCAATTTAAAACACAATTAACTTAATTTTCCAAAATCACCTAAACTTCAATAATTAAAAATAAATACTTAGAAATTCATAAAAATTCCAAATAAATTTCTATAATTCATTTCAACACCTAATTCAACCATAAACTCCAATTTCATAATTTAAATAATTAATTTCCGAAAATTAGAAAATAATATTAAAATATTCAAAAATACCCAAAAATCCAAACAACCTCCAAAAATTCTGCAAAAATTCATACATGAAGATTAAGCTACCAGGAACAACATTTGTGAAGGAAGTTTCCATGAATCATCCAAATCGAAGCTCAAAAAAATCAAAAACTCAAAGAGGCCGAAATATTCAAATCGAAACCTAAGCAATTCTAGACCATTTTAACTCAAACCAAAGCTAGAATAACACTCACCGGAGCTCAAGGAGAAGATAGAGACCGGCGGTGTCGAAAACGGTGGCCGGAGGAGGGAGAAACGGCGGTGAAGAAAAGTGGTGGTCGGCGCCCGCGGGAGAGAAAGAAGAAGAAGAAGAAAAAGAAAAAGAAAGAAAAAGGAAAGAGAAAGAAAAAGAAAAAGAAAGAAAAAGGAAAAGAAAAAAAAAGAAAAAAAAATAAAATAAAATAAAATAAAATAAAATAAATTAAAATAATTAAATATTAATAAATAATTAATAATAAAATAATAAATTTTAATAATTTAATAATAAATAAAATAATCAAATAATAATAAATAAATAATAAAATATTAGGGTAATAATAAACCCTAATTAAATAAATATACACACACAGGCTTTATTTAATAATTAAAAAATATATATGAGTTCATGCAAACCCGTAAATACATTTAAAATAATTAATAATACATTGTTTACGTGGAAATTTCCCCGAAAATGAAAGTCCCGGGAAAATTTTACGTAAAATACTGAAAATAATAGACAGTAATTAAAATAGGTTTAAAATACATATCAACTCATAAAAAATATCACATAATGCATGAAAATTATTGACACTGTATATCCCGGTACAGTGTAAAAATATTTTAAAAAACACGGGATATTACAGCAAGATACATGGTTAGTATAATGCATGAGATGCATGTATGCATGATGCACGTGTTATGCAATAAGTAGCAAGTAACAAGTTAGGTATACATACATCCTTCCAACCTTATTCCTCCTACACACATATTCAATGGCGAGTCTCTTTTCCTAGGATTTTTTATCTTAGTCTTAATATTAATAGGGAATATCAAGGTCTGACATGCATGCTAAATCTCTCAAAGCAATAGAAGCACAGAAACAGCATTTCTAAGTATAAAAGATTAGCCTAATCTTTATTAACCTAAATGGGTTTCAAAAGTATGGGCTTAGGCCTTTACAGATAGAAATACCTTATGGCAACATTCACAAGCAATTTGGGTAGATGCTAGGGGAAATAACTAAGCCATTATATATGGTTAAGTTGCGGTAAAAAGGTCAAGGTTCCGTTAGCAAGATGCTCTCCATTATGGACTTTGAGTTACAGACCAAGGTCAGAGGGGCCCAGCATCCTTTGCAAACTCAAGAGAAGACTACCCCCCTTGAGGACTTGGGTTACAGGCTCCGATCATATGAGCTTGGTAATCTCTCTAGGACCGAGTTAAGGCTAAGAGTGATGGTTAGCTGATTTACAACCCCATGAAGCTAATGGAATCATGGAATCATAAACCAATGCCATCAGTTGATAGGGACATGCAGAATGAATGCAAGAATAAAATAATAATTAATAAAATAACTCTAAAGAACACAAGTAGAATCAGTATCTTTTATCCCCAATGGAGTCGCCACTATAGACGGCAGGGTTTAGCGAGCGTCTAAGATTTTAGCAACCGCGTCACTGTTTGAGCTCAGGGCTCCAGAGAACACACTAACCACTATCACAAAGACATGGCATGGAGATAAGGAGTCACCACCCAGGGTAATAACTGGGACAAATCAAAAAGGTAGTACTCGATTCCCTAAAAGAAAGCTAGTACCACAACCAGGAGATTCTGGATACGGAATACCAACTTCTTTCAATCTTGTGTTCATTTAGAATTACTTTATGAATTATTATTTTATTCTCTATTTACATGCAATTTCATATAAACGCAAAACAATAAACTCCAAGGCAAACTAGTCATGAAATATACAAGTAAATAATGCATTCAATAAATCACATAATCCCTAAATTAGTCTAATCTACATGGATTTTAATTAAATGAGCTAAAATCTACATATTTTAAATTATAAGTGAACCTAATGACCTAATTCCTTTTGATTGTAATTAAATGAACCTAAGTTTACTAACTTTAATAAAAGTGGGCCTAATTCTACAAATTATGGAATATTTAAATTAATAGGCCTAATTTTACATGTTTTAATTAAATGGTGATCTAAAATCTACAAATTATGAAAAAAAAAGGCTTAAATTAAGTGGGCTAGGTCTATACTTAATTAAATTAAATTAGGTGGGCCTATGTCTAATCGACTAAATGGGCCTAGGGATATTTCTAACCTAAAATATAACTAATTATCGACCTAAAAATATATTTTAATTAACTAAACCTAATTAATTATTAAATGATATGGGATAAAAGAATTACCTAAACTTAAATAAATAAATCAAGACCTAAAATAGGCTTAAGGCCCAAAGCACACAAAAATAATAAATAAAACCCAAAAAAAAATAAAAATACAAGAAAACAATTAAATAAAATCAAAAAAATAATTAAATTAATCCTTACTAAAACCCTAATTTTATTAATATACAACCTAAATTAATCTACTTCATCCATTGATTTTAAGTAATTACCTAATTGAAACCTAATTTTACTAACCAATTTAACCAAAATAAACATGCAACCACACACATAATTTTATTATTCCCACTATTGGGGCTATTATATTAATTCATAAAACAATTAATAAAATAAAAATAAAACAATAAATAAAAATAAAGATAATAAAAATAAAATATAACCCTAGAAACTAAGTCTCTACGAGACTTTATCCATAGTCTTCAACGGACTTCTCATGAAATTCATTCCTCCTCATGATCATTATGCGTTTTCCTCCATAATCACCACAAAAATAAGATAAAATAATAATTAATGAATAAATTATGATAATAAATTTAAAAAATAATAATAACAATAATAATGTAAAATAATCAAATAAATAAATAATAGAAGAAGATGATATACTTATGGATGATTTAGGGTGCTCCTCAGATTGATAGTTCACCATTCTTGACAAATCTTCGAATCTTTCTCTTTAAAAATTCTTCACGAGTCTTGAATTGATTATTGAATCAAAAGGAATTTTAGTAAAAAATTCAAAAGAAAATCACGATTTTTCTTCTTGTTCTCCCATCTCTTCTCCTTCTTTTTCTTTTCTTTCCTATGCCCCTTTTCTGCTTTTTCTCCACTACTTCCCTTCCTTTCTTTTTATAGTAGAACCAAGAAGCCTAATCCTAATCCTAATGTGATTCTAATTCCTAAAGTGTATTTAGAAATTTTAAACTGGGTAGGATTGAGTTAATTAGGAAATTTAAACCAATTAAAACACTGAATTCGAAATAAACAGAAATAGGAAAAAATAGAAGAATTCAATTTTGACCGGGATTGTGTAATTCCGATCAGAATTATACAATCCCGATCCGAATTGTTGTAATTCTGATGGGAATTATGGAATTCTGACACACTTTTTTTAACATTTAATTACAAAAAGGCCCTCAAAAAAATTTAAATTTTGCAATTAGGTCCTAAAAAGAACTTTACGATTTAGTCACTGAAAACATTAAATCCTTTCTTTAAAAGCCCTTAGAATTTTTTAAGGATTAAGTATCGAAAACATTTTCATCACTGGAGTCCTTTGCTGCATCCATAACATATCATCCCGAAATTGGTTGTCTACACTGGCTCTACTTTTTAAGTAGAAAGATGTCCATTTTACAAAGGAGGTTCTGCCAAATTTTTGGTAGAATTCCCATAAAATGTGACAACGGGTCTAATTCCTATTCTCTGTCAGCGTTAGTAATCCTAGATCAAGTCTCTAGAAGTTAAGTTAGAATTATTCTGATGTTCGTGTTATTATTTTATTATTAGTTGCACCGAGATTGAGGCCTAGTGGATCAGGCCCATCGAACCCGTCTCAAGGAGCGCACACCTGTGAGTTATTATACTATATATATATGTACTGCATTTAGGATGCATGATTTAGGATTTTTTTTTCATTTTCATTAAATGTTTCTTTTTAAAAGTATGTTAATTTATAATATGATTAGGCTTATGTTTAGTATATTTTAGGATATATACACATGTTTTAAATGTACATTTATTCATAATTGTTTATTTAAATGATTAGTATACTTTAGGTATATTTTTAGTATATTTTAGGTTAATTCCTAAATAACTGCATGCCATATTATTGATTTATACTTAAGTTGTTTTAAGTATATATATATATTTGGTATATTTTTGATATATTTCCAAATAAATGCATGCTTTATTATTGATTTAAACCTAACAAGTCATTGATATATTTAGGGTTTATTTTTTATAAATGCATGCTAGAAATTAGGTTATTTTGGTATATTTTTGGATATATGTCAAACCTAAATGAATGTTTTAGTACATATACATGTTTTAAATGAATATTTATTCATAATTGTTTTATTAAATGATTTGTGTACTTAGGGTATATCTTTAGTATATTTAAGTATATTTTTAAGTAAATGCATGTTATATTATTGAAACACACTTAAGTTGTTTTAAATTATATTAATGGTTTATCTTTAGTATATTTCATGTTTTATTTGACATATATATACCCGAAATATACTTGGTTTATTTTAGGTATATTTCTGGTATATATATGGTTTATTTTACTATTATGAATGATTTATTATAAATGAAGGATATCAATAGAACGTGGTACCTAGTGGGCAGCACTAGGATCGTGTATATACTGGTGCGATAGATCAGGGTTGAGTGAGAATTAATTATGGTAATTATAATTGATTTGATTAAGATTGATGGTATGATTGATAGTATGATTGCGGGAGCTCGGTTGACTTAGTGTCTTGGGGCCAGTCTACTGTCCAAATTGGAATAAGTGATCTATTTGGAATTAAGTGAGCCTGTATGGCTAGAGTGATGATAGGGTTGATTAAGGTCACGATTAATAAGGTTCTATTTGATCCTTCATTAATTAAAAATAAATGTTTTCTGCATCTATTATACTTATAAAGCAGAGTTTGGCATTTTTGTGGAATGCGTGTATATACATATATATATATATATATGAATGCCTGATTGGGTATGGTTTAGATTGCATGTATATATAGTATAATAATTCACTCAGTGAGGTCTAACCCCTCTCAATTATTTTTTTCAGGAGATCCTACATCGTCAGACCTTAGTAGTAAAGTTCTTCGCCAGTGTTCTTCCGTCCCGGCTATTTTATGTAAATGTAAACTTTAAACTCTGATTTGTATTCTAGAAACTGCAGTAGTAGTGTTATTGTATCAAAAAAGTATTATTTTGTTTTGATACTTTATACTATGAGAGTTATATTTGAGAACTGTATGAATATATATTTATTTATAAAAAGGATATTGAGTATCCATTTTTATATATTGATTCGAAAAATTTTAATTATGTCATACTTTTTATTTATTTATTGTATGATTTTATTTTCTAAGGCTTGCTACGGGTTCCGAATTCGAAAGAATTCTCGGTCCCTAGCGCCAGTCATGACTCCTAGTTTTGGGTCGTGACATATTAAATTTATTTTTGGTGAAATTGTGAACTTCAGTTCGAAAATTGTGCAATTCGGGGTTCCAACGAAGGTGTTAAGTATTATATGATTAGAAGTGTGTTTTCTTACAGGATCGGCTTTACTTTTTAGTAGAGAGATGTCCGTTTTATAGAGGAAGTTCTGTCGAATTTTTGGTAGAATTCTCGTAAAATGTGACATCAGGTCAATCATGAAAATCTATGTTTGTCTGAGTTTCTAATCTTTTATTAGAATCTTCTTTTAGAAATTCTTAGACTATTCAGTTAGATTTATTCTGATTTTCGTTATTATTTTATTTTCTAGTTGTGCCAAAACCAAGGCCTATCAGACCAGGCTCGTTGAGTCAATCTCGAGGAGTGCAAACTAGTGAGTTATTATCTTATAAATACATCACATTTAGGATGCATGATTTAGAATATATATGTTTTAATATGTATTTGTTCATAAATTATTTTATTAAATGTTTAGTATATGTTAGGTATATTTTAAGAATATTTTTTATATTTTTCAAAATAAATGCATGTTATATTTTTTATATATACTTAGAATGTTTTTAGTATATTATTGATTTATATTTGGCATATTTCTATCATTGATTTCAAATTTACTTAACATCTATATACTTGAAATATACTTAGTTTATTTTAGGTATATTTCTGGTATATATATAATTTATTTTGTTATTATGTATTATTTATTTTCCATATGTGTGTATAATTTTAATTAAAGGATATCGATAGAATGTGCTACCTAGTAGGCAGCACCAGGATCATGTACGTACCAATGCGATAGATTTAGGGTTAAGTGAGAATCATTTGATGTAATTAATAATTTGATTGATTGATTTGAGTTTGATATGATTGACTAGTGTGGTTGTTTGAGCTTGGTTGACCTAGTGTCTCAGGGCCAATCACACTGACAATGAGACTGTTGGTGCTCGATTAACTTAGTGTCTCAGGGCTAGTCTACTATCCATAATGGAATAAGTGAATTAATTTGGAATTAAGTGAGCTTGTATGCCTGGAGAGTTATTATTGATTGAGGTTGCAATTTAAATAGGGTTCTATTTGATCCTTCAATAAAATAAATGTTTTTTCAGTATTTATTATATAAAGTGATTTCATTATCTGTGTGAAATGCTTGTATATAAATTTATTATATATACAGATGATTGATTGCATATGATATTAGGAGATGCATGTATATATAATATAACAGTTCACTCAGTGAGGTCTGACTCCCCTCAATTGTTATTTTTATAGGAGATTCTTCTTCCTTAAACCTCAGTAGTAGGCCCATCCGCCGGACTTCTTTAGCTCCAGCTATTTTGTGTAAATTATCTACTTGACTTTTATTATACTCTAAAAAACTGTAGTAGTAATCATATTTTGTATTTGTAGAATGTTGGTTGTTATTTCAGAGGCCTTTCTTTGAATATTGTTTAATATATTTTATTATATGGTATGATCGAAGTTTTTATTATATTGGTTTAAGATTTTAATTATGGTGAATATTTTATTAATTTTTTGCATGCTTTTATTTTTTTTTAGACTTGTTACGGGTTCCGAATTCGAAAGAATTCCCGTTCCCTAGCATCGGTCATAACTCCTAGTTTGGGTTGTGACAAAGTTGGTATTAGAGCCCTAGGTTATTAGTGTTGTGGACCTAGGTTTTCAGAGTCTTATTTTCTTTGAAACTATTGTAGTTTAATTAGGTTCGAGTATGTCTTTGATAAGTTTTTCTTGGTTTAGTATTCTGTGTAATCCTTATTTTGTATGTTTTGTCTAAATTCCTTTGCCTTTGTCTTTTTAAAATGATGAGGAGAGCATGAGTCACTCCACCAGTCATTGAGGCCAAGGATGATGAGTCCTTTTAGGATGAGGTTTTACCTCCTGAGCCAGCAGTGAGGCACAGAGATCGAGGTAAAGGTAGACCTCGAGGAGCGGCAGATCATTGTAGACATCGAGAGCTACAGGATGAGGAACTTGTAGAGCCTGAGTACAAGGAAGCTGCAATAGCTCCAATTGCACCGCCGATTCAGCCTACCTATCAGCAGGGTATGTCTGACCCTAAGGTAACACTGTTCTAAGCCAAAGTTAGTCGGATAGCTTTTGATGGGACGTTGGACCTGTTAGATTTTCTATACACGATTGAGATAAGGACTCAAACTGCTCATACCGAGTACCAATAGATCATGATTGTCGAGTTATCCATAAAGGACTAGCCTTGGATTAGTTTATTCAGATGATTTAGCCATGCACGACAATGATGACCTGGGCTCAATTCAGAGAGAGATTTATGAGGAGATTCTGCCTAGAGCCACTTGGGATGAGTTACAGACTCAGATTAACGAGCATCACCAAAGGTGATAGATTTGTCGAGGACTACACCAGAGAGTTTCTCTGACTTGGCAGATATGCAAAGGATCTAATATGAGATTAGTATGTTACTATTACGACGTACGTTACTGGTCTGGGTTCTACATTTACTGGGATGCCTACTGCAAGCCTTACTCTGGATTCAATGATAGAGTTGGCCAAGGAGATTGAGTTGAGACTAGTCAAGCAAGGAGCTATGCCTGATTATTATCAGTTGGATGTTCAGTCAGGAGGATTTCATACTACTCCATATTCGACCTTTCAGATTTATTTAAGTAGTCAACAGAGAGGCACAGTACAGTAGAGCCAGATGCAACAGCAAAGAGTGCATAGGAGTAGCAGGCATGGCCATGGGGGACAATGTAGACTTATCATATTTGGGGCAGGTGCTTCTAACAGTAGTAATGGTTAGAGTTCGAGATCAACAACCAGTGCTTGTTAGACATATGGTAGAGTCCATCAAGGACCCTGTTATATGGCACCACTGACGTGTTTTTGATGTGGACAAACGGGACACTTTGCCAAAGCATGTCCCTATTCTGGGTTTTAACAGATTCTGTAGTTTTTACAGCAGTCGATTGCTAGTGTAGTACCAGTTCCTTTTCAATTGCCTCTAGTTCAACTCAAATTGTTGCTCAACAGGGACGTGGTAGAGGTACCAGAGGCAGAGCTAGAGGTTTTGGCCAGGCTTCTACTAATCAGCAAGGAGGTCAAGGTCAAGCCAGGATTTTTCACCTCACTCAGCAGGATGCTCAGGCATCTAACGTTGTCGTGGCATGGAAGGTATTATTCCTATTTGTTACCTGGATGATTGGGCTTTGTTTAATCTGGGTGCCACACATTCCTTTGTATCTCTTATATTTACTTTGAATCTCATCTCTGCTATCACGCTTAGGAAGATGCTGAGGAAGAGTTGTCAGGGATATTTAGCATTAGTCAGGGGGTACTTCGGTGGAGAAGTTGTCACTCATAAATGTTCCTATTGCCTATGAGTTTCCTGATGTTTTTCTTGAGGAGTTGTTAGGTTTACCACCTCACAGAGAGATTAATTTCAGTATAGATGTGGTTCCAGGCACTACTCCTATTTCGACGTCGCCCGTCAGAATGGTTCCTGCAGAGTTGAAAGAGTTGAAGGAGCAGTTGCAGGAATTGCTAGATAAGGGTTTTATTAGACACAGTATTTCTCCTTGGGGTACACCAATCCTGTTTGTGAGGAAGAAGGATGGTATCCTAAGACTATGCATAGATTACAGAGAGCTTAATAAGGTGACAGTGAAGAACAAGTATCCTCTCCCAATGATAGATGATCTATTTGATTAGCTTCAAGGTGCACAATTCTTTTCTAAGATTAACTTGAGGTCGGGTTATCAAAAGTTGCAAATCAATGAAGCTGATGTTCCTAAAATGGCATTCCGCACTCGATATAGCCACTATGAGTTTCTGGTGATGTCATTTGGGTTGACTAATGCACCAACTACTTTTATGGATCTGATGAATAGGGTATTCAAACCATTTATGGATCAGTTTGTGGTAGTCTTCATTGATGATATACTGATGTATTTGAAGAGTATGGAGGAGCATGTATATCACTTGAGGATTGTACTATAGACACTGAGAGAACATTAGCGTTATGCTAAATTCTTAAAGTATGATTTCTGGTTGGAGAGTGTTGCATTCCTTGGACACTTGGTGTCTAAAGATGGTATGCAGGTTGATTCACAGAAGATTGAGGTAGTGTTTGAGTGACCTAAACTGACTATAGTCATGGAGATTCATAGTTTTTTAGGTTTAGCTAGATATTATAGGAGATTTATGCAGGATTTTTTCAGAATTGCAACTTCTATAACTCGCTTGACTTAAAAGAATGTGAAGTTTGAGTGGTCAGATGCTTGTGAGAATAGTTTCCAGTTATTGAAGGAGAAGTTAACCACAACTCCAGTTTTGGCTTTGCCCAATAGAGTAGATAAGTTCACTATATATTGTGATGCCTCTAGATTTAGCCTAAGTTGTGTGTTGATGTAGAATGGTAGGGTGATAGCTTATGCTTCAAGGTAGTTGAAGAAGCATGAACAGAATTATCCTACCCACGACCTAGAGATGGTTTCAGTGATCTTTGCTCTCAAGATTTGGAGACATTATCTGTATGAGGTGACTTGTGAGATTTTCACAGATCACAAGAGCCTTAAGTATATTTTTCAACAGAGAGATCTGAATTTGAGGAAGAGGACATGGTTAGAACTCATGAAGGACTATGATTATGAGATTCTCTATCATCTAGGCAAGGCTAATGTGGTAGCAGATGCCTTGAGTAGGAAGTTCTCATTAGTCTCGCTCACATTTAATATTTACCTAACTAAAAGTTCCCCATAATTACAAGATTGCCATCATCTTTAACCTCCAATGCCCAATGCCATTTCTCCATTTTCGGCCACTTTCAAGTTGATTTCTCACTGACGGATTGCCTCTCATCCAACCACCACCATCCCTAGCTCCCTCCGCCGCCCTTTCCTCCCATTTTCGGCGAGCTTTGGTTGGTTTTCTTCAAAGAAACTGAAACTTGGTTCTAACTCCGACCACAACGATTCCGGCCACCATTTTGAGTGACACTAGTCTCTATCTCTTCCTTAAGCTCTGGTGAGTCCATTTCCAAGCTTTGTTTCACTTGAAATGGTCTAGATTTCCCTAGGTCTCGATTTTACATTTTCATCCACTTAGGGTTTTTGATTTTTTGAACTTTGATTTTGATGATTCAAGCTAACTTCCTTCATAAAGATTAATCCTAGTAGCTCAATCTACATGCTGTAATTTTTTTGGAATTTTTGGGAATTATTTTGATTTTTGTGAATTTTTTATTATTTTATTAATATTTTCTAATTTTTGAAAATTAATTAAATAAATTATGAAATTGTGATTCATGGTTTTTATAGGTGTTGAAATGAATTTTAGAAATTTATTTGTAATTTTTGTGATTTTTATATAATTATTTTGAATTTATTTAGTTTATGTAATTTTTGGAAAATTAGGTTAATTATGTGTTTTATTGAAATTAATTGGTTAATTGAGTATGTTTATGGATATTATTGAATTATATGTTGAGAAATTAATTTTTGAGTAATTATACTATTTTTAATGAATTTTTGAGTAATTACAGTGAATTTATATATAGTAGGGGTATTTTGATAATTTGGCACTAAATTGGATAAAAATATAATTAAATTGGTTTTAATAGTTATTTGAGGTATATAAATGATTTCTACAAATTATTTAGTATTTTTAACTAATTAAATCTATTTTTTCGTAAATTATTTTCAAATTATATATAATATATTATTTTTCTAAATAAATGAGTTTTTATTGGTTTTTAATATGTTTTAGGGTTAATTGTGTAATTTGGAGTTTTAAAATGTATTTTGGTCAATATTTATGAATTTATAAAGAATTATCAATTTTTAATAATATTTTATTAAAAATTAGGGTTTTATTTTATTTATCGGTGAAATAATTATTTTCAGTATTTTAAATATATGATTTGCTATATTTTGATTATTCAAAGGTATTTTTGGAATTTTCATGTATTCTGTGTTTATTTCGTGAATTGTGAACCTCGGTCAGTAAAAGTGTAGTTTGGCAGTCCGACCGAGGGGTTGTGATTGTGTATTTTCGAAGTATATTTCTTTGCAGGACCGGCTCTACTCTTTGAGTAGAGAGATGTCCATTTTACAGGGGAGGTTCTGCCGAATTTTTGATAGAATTCTCGTAAAACATGATATCCGATCAAATTCCTATTCTAATTCTATGTCTAATATTCTTAAAGTGAGTCTCTAGAATGTCGATGGATTTATTCTGATTTTCTGTTATCATTTATTTGTTTAGTTGCACCGAGACCGAGGCCTAATGGATGAGGCTCGCCGAGTTTATCTCGTGGAGTGCTAACATGTGAGTTATTATACTGTATATATATGCATTGCATATAGGATGCATTACTTAGGGTTTTTTCATTTTCATTATATGTTTTTTTTTTAAGTAATTTAAATTATAATATTTTTGGTATATCTAGGGTTGTATTTTTATATATATGCATATTATATAGTTATGCATGTTAGTTTGATATATGCACATTAAACAATTAGGTTTAGGTTTAATACATTTGAGCAAAATACACATGTTTTAAAATGTACACTTAGTCACAATTATTTTATTAAATGATTAGTATACTTTAGGTATAGTTTCGGTATATTTTAGGTTTATTCTTAAATAATTGCATGCTATATTATAAACCTACACTTAAATTGTTTTTAAGTTTATTTTTGGTATGTTTTTTATATATTTTCCCAAACAAATGTATGTTTTATTATTAATTGAAACCTAAAAAATTAGTGGTATAGTTAGGGTTTAATTGTGATATATTCATGCTAGAAAATTAGGTTATTTTGGTAGAATGTGAATATATGTTAAACCTAAACACATATTTAAATGAATATTTATGCATAAATGTTTTATTAAATGATTTGTGTACTTAGGGCATATCTTTGGTATATTTAGGTATATTTTTTTAAGAAAATGCATGTTATATTATTGATACACACTTAAATTGTTTTTAACTATATTAATGATTTACCTTTAGTTTATTTCATATTTTATTTGACATATATATACCCGAAATATACTGGGTATATTTTAGGTATATTTTTGATATATATATGGTTGATTTTATTATTATGAATATCGTTCCACATTAATTATTTTCAGAATGAATAATTTATTCTAAGTGAAGGATATCAACAGAACGTGCTTCCAAGTGGGCAACACTAGGGCCGTGTACGTACCGATGCGAAAGATAAGGGTTGAGTGAGAGTTAATTTTGGGTGATTACAATTGATTAGATTGATTTGACTGAGATTAATGGTATGATAGATAGTGTGATTATGGGGCCAATCACACTAACAGTCAGACTGCTGGAGCTCGGTTGACTTAATGTCTCGGGGCTAGTCTATTGTCCATAAGTGGATTAAATGATCTATTGGGTTGATTGAGATGTGAGGTGATAGATAGTGTGATTGCTGGAGCTCGACTAACCAAATGTCTTGGGGCCAATCACACTGACAGCCAGACTGCTGGAGCTCGGTCGACTTAATGTCTTGGGATCAATCTGCTGTCCAGATTGGGATAAGTGTTCTATTTGGAATCAAGTAAGCCTGTATGGCTAGAGTGATGATGGGGTTTTTTGAGGTTGCTATTATTAGGGTTCTATGGATCTTTCACGAATTTTATTAAACGTTTTCTACATTTAGTACATTTATAAAAGTAGAGTTTGGCATTCGTGTGAATTGTGTGTATATACATATACATAATAATGCCTGATTGTTATAGTTTAGAATGCATGTATATATAGTACAATAATTCACTCAGTGAGGTCTGACCCCCCTCAATTATTTTTTTCAAGAGATCCCATATCGTCAGACCTTAGTTATAGAGTTCCTCGCCGGTGTTCTTTAATCCCGGCTATTTTATGTAAATGTATATTCTGAACTCTAATTTGTATTCTAGAAACTGCAGTAGTTATGTTATTGAATCAGAAGAGTATTATTTTGTTTTAATATTAAATACTCTGAGAAATTATATTTGAACACTGTACGAATATGTATTCATTTATGAAAGGATTTGGAGTATATATTTTATATATTGATTCAAAAAATTTTAATTATGTTGTACTTTTATTTATTTATTGCATGATTTTATTTTCCTAAGGCTTGCTACAGGTTTTCGATTCGAAAGAATTCTCGTTCCCTAGCGCCAGTCATGACTCCTAGTTTGGGTCATGACTCCTAGTTTGGGTCAAGACAACTGGACCTGAGATCATTCAAGATGCCACTGAGAAGGTTGTTGTGATCAAAAGGAGATTAGAGACAGCAATTAACAGACAGAAGAGCTATATGGATCCAAGACATAGAAATATAGAGTTTCAGGTTGGAGACTATGTGTTTTTGAAGGTGTCTCCGATGAAGGGTGTGATGAGATTTAGCAAGAAGGGTAAGCTAACACTGAGATATATCAAAACCATTTGAGATTCTGGAGAGAGTGGGCATGGTTACATATTGATTGGCTTTGCCTCTGAGTTTGTCTCAAGTGCATCCAGTGTTCCATATCTTGATGTTGAGGAAGTATACTTTGAACCTTTCACACGTGTTGCAGCTTGATAGTGTGGAAGTGAATGAAGACTTGACGTTTGAGGAGGAACCTATTGCGATTGTAGATTATCAAGTTCGTCAGTTGCGTTCGAAGCAGATTTCAATGGTCAAGGTGTTGTGGCAAAGCAACAACGTAGAGGAGCACACTTGGGAGACTGAAGCAGAGATGCGAGCGTCTTATCCTTATCTTTTTCCTTGATGATTCTTATTCAGTTCTTTTCTTTGAATTCGAGGATGAATTCTTATCAGGAGGAGAGATTGTAAAGTGTCACGACCCAAAACAGAGGCCATGACCAGTGCTAGGGAACGAGAATTCTTTCGAATCCGGAACCCGTAGCAAGCCTAAAAATAAAATAAAACATGCAATAGTAATAACAATATATAATGCAGCGGAAATAATTATCATAAATATTGCAACAACATATGTACCAACTGGATTTAAATCAAATCCTCATCATTACATATATATAAAATCTTTTAATACAAATCCAGTTCAAATATAATACAATATCTCTTTAAATATTTAATGACTACTGCAGTGTCTAGATAAAATAAACACAAGACTCAGGGAAGCAGTTTACACAAAGAAGCAGGGGCGGAAGAAATCTGGCGTACAGGCCTGCTACTGAGGTCTGAAGATGTTGACTCTCCTAAAAAATTAGTCAACGGAGGGGAGTCAGACCTCACTGAGTGAATTACTATAATATATATACATGCCTACTAAATGATAATACATACAGTCAACACTATATATAATATGTATATATATAGGCAAATTCACACAGATGCAATAAAAATCATTTTTATATATTTTTATTGAAAATCACAATTTATGAAGGATCGCATAGAACCCTAGAATATCGCAACCTCGAAAATAGTGTTAGCCAACACTCTAGCCATACAGGCTCACTTAATCCAAAATATTCACTTAATCCATTTAGACAGTAGACTGGCCCCGAGACACTAAGTCAACCGAGCTCCAGCAGTCTGACTGTCAGTGTGATTGGCCTCGAGACACTTGGTCAACCGAGCTCCAGCAATCACACCCAAATCACATCTCACACATCAAATAATCATATTCCAATCAATATCCACAAATGGTTAGTAATATAGCCTAAATGCTATAAGCGTACCGGTACGTACTCGGTCCTAGTGTTGCCCACTAGGTAGCACGTTCTATTGATATCCTTCATTAATAAATATAAAACATTCATTCACAATAAATGATGCATGAATTTAAATAAAATAACAATATAAACCATATATATACCGGAAATATACCAAAAGTAAACCAGGTATATTTCGAGTATATATACGTCAAATGAATCCAATTAAATTATAAATTAAGCTAGAAATATATTTAAAAATATTTTAAATATAATTTATTAATAAAACATGCATATAATTTAATATATACCAAAAATAAACTAAAAATATACTAAAATACAAATCACATTATTTATGCAAATTTAATCAAAATAAAACATATATTTCTAAAATCATGCATCCTAAAGCACATATATATAAAATAGTAACTCACATTAGTGCACTCCTCGAGATGGGTCCGACAGGCCTGGTCCACTAGGCCTCGGTCTCGGCGCAACTAAACAAACAATAAATAACCGACATTAGAATAAACCTAACAGAAAATCCTAGAACTCGATCTAGAATATTAAACACAGAATTGAGATTAGGGTTCGACCGGACATCATGTTTTACGAGAATTCTACCCAAAATTCGACAGAACCTCCCCTGTAAAATGGACATCTCTCTACTCAAAGAGTAGAGCCAACCCTGCAAAGAAACACACTTCAAAAATAAACACCACATCTCATTCAAAACCCCTCGGTTGGACTCCAGACTACAGTCTACCGACCGGGGTCCACAAACACAGAATAATTATAAAAATACCAAAAATACCCTTATAACATAGAAATACATTTTATAAATATAAATTACATAATTAACCTTAAAACATATTAAAAACCAATAAAAACTCATTTTATTAGTAAAACCGTATATTATGTATACAATTGAAAATAATTCACGAAAAATAGTATTAATCAATTAAAAATACTAAATAATTTTTAGAAATCATTTTTATACCTTAAATAACCATTAACATCAATTAAATTACATTTTTAGTCAATTTAGGGTAAAATTACCAAAATTCCCTTATACATATAAATATACCAAAATTACTTCAAAAATTCACCAAAAATAGTATAATTATCCAAAATTAATTTTCTCAACATATTTATCAATAATATTAATAATTAAACTCAATTAGACAATTAATTTTAATTAAAAACATAATTAATCCTAATTTCCCAAAATTACATAAACTTCAATAATTCAAAATAAATACTTAGAAATTCATAAAAATTCCGAATAAATTCCTATAATTCATTTCAACACCTATATTTATCATAAAACACAATTTCATAATTCATTTAATTAATTTTCGAAAATTAGAAAATAATATTAAAATATTCAAAAATACCCAAAAATCAAAATAATCTCAAAAAATTCCAAAAAAATTCATACATGTAGATTAAACTACTAGGAACAACATTTGTGAAGGGATTTTTCATGAATCAATCAATTCGAATCTCAAAAAAATCAAAAACCCTAATATGGCCGAAATTGAAAATTCAAAACCTAAGCAAATCAAGACCATTTAAGCTAAAAAAAAAAAGCTATAATCACACTCACCAGAGCTCAAGGAGAAGAAAGAGACCGACGGTGTCAAAAATGGTGGCCGGAATCGTGGTCGACGGCGTGGAGAGGAAGTTTCGGCTAAATGGGGAAAATGGGGTTAGCCGACGCCGGGGAAGGAGCTTGGGGTGGCGGAGTAGCTGGCTAGGGAAGGCGGAGCTGCTGGCGGCACACCGATAGTAGGGGAACAGCAGTTGCAGCGGTGGTTGGTGATCGAGCACGGGAAGGAAGAAGAGAAGGGAAGAAGAAAAGAAAAGAAATAGAAAAGGAAAGAAAAAGAAAAGAAAAAAATAATAATTTTAATAAAATATTTGAAAAAAAATCACACCCACACACTTAATATTTAATATTTTAAAATTTAATATTAATTAAAAATAATTAAATAACAAATAAACAAATAATTAATTAATAAAATATTAGGGTAATATACTAAACCCTAATTAAATAAATAGGTACACATATACACGGTGTTTAGTATTTTAAAAACACGTATGAGTTCATGCAAGTCCGAAAATATATTTAAAATAATTAATAATAAATTATTTAAGTGAAAATTTCTCCGAAAATGAAAGTCTCGGGAAAATTTTACGTAAGGCACTGTAAATAAGACACAATAATTAAAATAGGTTTTAAATACATATCAACTCATAAAATATCATAATATATATACAAAAATTATTAACACTGTATATCCCGGTACAGTGTAAAAATATTTAAAAACACGGGATATTACATAAAGACCCAGTAATTTAAATAAAATAATATTATTTTGAGATATGAAGTGTTAATAATTTTAAATTTTATTTATATGTTATTATTGTTAATTGCTAATATTATTTACATATTTTATTTTAAGAAATTATTTACGTAAAAATAATTTAATTTACGTGAAAATTTTATTATTTAAATGTATTAAAGTTAATAGTATTATTATTATTATTATTATTATTATTATTATTATTATTATCATTGTTAATAATATTATTATTAGTGTTATTATTATTATTATTATTATTATTATTATTATTATTATTATTATGTTATAACCCATATTTTTAAATTATTTTATTTTAAAATGAGATATGCAATGCTAATAAAAAAATTTAAAAAATTAATTTAATTAATTTACTATTTTATGATTAATTATTATTATTTTATGTTTAAATAAATTTTCCTACGTAAATATATTATTTTGGTCGATTAATTTGCATGATTGTTATAATATTACTATTTCTATTATTGTTTTATCAAATTTTCCTATTTATTTTGTTAATAAATTATTTTATTTATTTGTATTGTTATTTTGGGTATTATAATTATATATTATCATAATTAGGGTTTATATTATTTATATGTGTGTATATATAATGTTAGGTATGTGTATTTTATATGTATATAGTGTGTATATATACATATATGTTGACTATACATAAGTTTGACCATATTATTTTAATAATAATACTTTATATTATAATATATTATATATATATATATATATATATATATATATATATATATACACATACAATCATATAACACAAACATAGAATATATATATATATATATACAAACTTACCCTGCACAGACCACCGAAGCACCTCCCTTCCCCTCCACTCGCCGTATGTTCTCTTCATTATCGGTGTGCCTCACCACCGTCCAGCTACCTCCACTCGTTCCGCTGCCTCCTCCTTTTTATCCGACGAGCTGCAGAACGGCGATAATAAAAAGAAGCCGAAAGTTGAGCTCTCCCCCGTTCTTCGCAATTCCAACCACCATTTTCCTCACCACCAGTCCCATTCTGTCCCTTTCATGTCGGTGAGTGTGAATCCAAACTTCCTTTTAGCTTAAAACCTCGTTTGATTAGGTGTTGAGTGATTTTTAGTTTTTGGTATATTAGGGTTTCAATTTTTTTATAGGTTGTTAATGGTTGATTCACACAAAATCCCTTTACAAATGTGATTTCTAGTAGCTTAATCTACCCCTATGAATTTTTTTTGGATTTTTGGAAATTATTTGGATTTTTGTGAATTTTTGAATATTTTATTATTATTTTATTAATTTTCGTAAATTAATTATTAAAATTATAAATTTATGATTTTTTGTGTGATTATTAATTTTTATTAATTTTAGAGTTGATTTTATAATTTTTGTGATTTTTATGTAATTTTTATAATTATTTTTAGTTTATGTCAATTTTGAAAAATTAGATTAAATATTTACTTTGGTAGAAATTATTGGTTAATTATATGTTTTTGTTGATAATAATGAGATATATGTTAAGAAAATAATTTTTATGTAATTATATAATTTTAATTGAATTTTTTAGTAATATTAGTATATTATGTGTATTTTTTAATATTAGGGTTAATTGTGTAATTTTGTGATAATTTTAGTTAAATATTATGTTTAATTGGTTTTAATATTATTTGAGGTACAAAAATAATTTTTTTTACAAAATATTTACAATTTTTAACTAATTAAAAACTAATTTTTGAAAATTGTTTTCAAATAATATATTATATATTATTTTAGTAATAAAATGGATTTTTATAACTTTTTGTTATACTATTGGGTTAATTAAATTATTTGGATTTATAAAATGAATTTTTATTATTAATTTTGTAATTATTGGAAAAATGGATTTTTAATAATATTATATTATTATCTGAGATTTTTAAGTAATTATTGGAAAAATAAGTATTTTTGGTGTTTTAATGTTAAATATGCTATATTTTGATATTTTAAGGGCATTCATGGTATTTATTGATTTTTAATATATTTTATTATATTATTTGAATTTTGGTGAATTGTGGACCTCGGTTGGGAAATGTTGTAGTTCAGAATCCCAACCGAGGATTTGTGTGAATTCTGGTTTAAAAGTGTATTTTTCTTGCAGGATCTGCTCTACTTTTTAGTAGAAAGATGTCCATTTCACAGAGGAGGTTCTGCCATATTTTCGGTAGAATTCTCATAAAACGTGACATCGGGTCTAATTCCAATTCTGTGTCAGTCTGTAATTTGTAATCCTATATCAAGTCTCTAGAAGTTTAAGTTAGAAATTTATTCTAATTTTTCATGATTATTTTTATTGTTTAGTTGCGTCGAGACCGAGACCTAGTGGACTAGGCCCATCATACCCATCTCAAGGAGCGCACACCTGTCAGTTGTTATTCTATATATACATTGCATTTAGGTTGCATGTTTTAGAAATACATGTTTTAATTGAATTTTTTCATAAATTGCTTTAAAAAATGATTAATATACTTTAGGTATTTTTTTAGTATACTTATAATATATTTCTAAATAAATGCATGTTTTATCTTCAATAAATATGCCTAGCATGTTTTAGTATATTAATGGTTTATTTTAGTATATTGTATGATTGATTTGAACCTATCTGACATATATATACTCGAAATATACTTAGTTTATTTTAGGTATATTTCTGGTATAAATATGGTATATTCTATCATTTTGAATGTCATTTTACATTATTTATTTTTTATTGAATGGTTTATTTTTAAAATGAAGGATATCGATAGAACATGTTACCTAGTGGGCAGCACTAGGACCGAGTACATACCGGTGTGATAGATTGTAGGGTTAAATTACTAACTTGTTTGAGGAAAATATGACATAATTGATATGATTAAGATTGATATGGTTGAAGAGTGTGATTGCGGGAGCTCGATTGACTTATTATCTCGGGGCCAGTCTACTATCTAAATGGATTAAGTGAATTTATTTGGAATTAAGTGAGCCAGTATGACTAGAGTGATTTCTATTGTTAATTGAGGTTGCAATCATTTAGAGTTCTATTTGATCTTTTAAAACTTATATTTTTCAGTATCATGAAATAAAGTGGATTTCAACATTCATGTGAATTGTTTGCATATATATTTATTATATACATATAATTGATTGCATTTGACATATAGGAGATACGTGTATATATATTATAACAATTCACTCAATGAGGTCTAACTCCCCTCAATTGATATTTTTACAGGAGAGTCTTCTTCTTCAGACCTCAACAGTAGGTCTATCCGCCAGATTTCTTCCGCCCTAGCTCTATTATGTAAATCATTTACTTAGTTTTATATTGTACTCTAAAAATTGCAATAGTTGTGTTTTTATCAGTCGGGAGTTGTACTCTGTATTTATGTATGTTGATTTTAATTCAGAGATGTCTGCCTCTGAATATTTTACTAAAATATTTTATTTTATGATATGAGAAATTTATTTTATCATATGGATTTGAGATTTAAATTCTAATGCATATTTATTTATTTATTACATGTTTTTATTTTTTTGAGGCTTGCTACAGGCTTCGGATTCGAAAGAATTCTCGTTTCCTAGCACCGGTCATGGCCCCCGGTTTGGGTCATGACATATTGTTGTTATTATTATTATTATTAAATTTGATGAAGGGTATTTTGGTAATCTTATAATTAAAAAAGGGTCAAAAAGCAGAAAATGTCGAGTCAAAGCTCCCTCTTTCTTTCTTTCTTTCTTTCTTCTTTTTCTTCTTCTTTCTCCTCTCGGTTACTCTCTACCAGCCACCACCGGAGCTGGCTCAGCTGCCACCACCACTTCCCTCTTCCTCTAGCTACAATCCATCACCTTTAGCTTGTCAGGAAGCCGCCTGGAACCACCGAATTCAGAAGAGGCCGAAAGTGAGCTCCATCAATGCTGGTGAGGATTCCGGGCACCTCAGCTCCTCTAACTAGTCTCTTTTGAGTATCTTTGATTCAGTGAGTCCATTTCTGAGCTCCGTTTGAGCTCAAATCCTCTAGATTTTTATATATCTTCAATTTTTAGTTCATGTGTTTTAGGGTTTTTAATTTTTTGAGCTTGATAATGTATGATTCTTAAAAACTTGTTTCACAAATGTTGATTGTGGTAGCTTAATCTTCTCATATATTTTTTTGTGAATTTTTTTGAATTAATTTGAATTTTGGGTAATTTTTTATTATTTTAATATTAAATATTGAATTTTTGATAATTATGTTAATAATTATTTTTAATGGAAATTTTATTGAATTTGTGTTTTTAATGTGAGTTAATAATTTTAGAATATTTAAAATGATTTTTGGTGAATTTATATAATTTTTGAGAATATTAATTATATTATGTAGATTTTGCATTATTGAGTTAATTGTGCAATTTTGGGAAAATTATAGTTAAATTACATGTTTTAAATGATTTTAGAATTATATAGGGTATTAAAATGATTTTTATAAATTATTTACTATTTTTAACTAATTAATACTAATTTTTAAAAATTATATTCAAATAATATATTATTTACTATTTTGGGATTAAATGGATTTTTAATTATTTATATTATATATTTAAGTTATTTGAATATATAAAAGTGAAATTTTACTATTTTATATTGAATTATTGAAAAATTGAATTTTTATTAATATTATATTATTATTTGAGATTTTTATTTAATTATTGTGAAAATAATTGTATTTGGTGTTTTATTATTTAAATATATTATATTTTGGTATTTTGAGGATATTAATGGAATTTAATGATTTTTATATATATTTATTATTTCATTTGATTTTTGGTGAATTTGTGAACTTTTGTTGGGAATTATGCAGTTCGGGGTCTCAACCCGAGTTATTGTGCAATCTGTGTTAGAAGTGCGTATTTCTTGTAAGATCAGCTCTATTTTTAGTAGAGAGAAGTCCATTTTAAATTTTACAGAGGAGGTTTTACCGAATTTTTCGTAGAATTCTTGTAAAATGTGATGTCAGGTCAATTCTGAATTTCTGTATTTGTCTAAATTTTTGTATTCCTAGATTAAGTCTCTTTTAGAAGTATAAGTTAGGAATTTATTCTGATTTGTATTAATATTTTAATTTTTAGTTGTGCCAAGACCGAGACATATTGAACCGGGCCCGTCGAGCCAGTCTTGAGGAGCGCAAACTTGTGAGTTATTATTTTATATATAAATTGCATATAGGATGCATGATATTGAGTATTTATGTTTTTAATATGTATTTATACATGAATTGATTTATTAAATATTTTAGTATATGTTAGGTATATTTTTTGTATATTTCAACATATATGCATGTTATATTTTCAGTATACACTCAGTGTCACGATCCAAAATAGGGGCCATGACCGGCGCTAGGGAATGGGAATTCTTTCGAATTCGGAACCCGTAGCAAGCCTAAAATAACAATCCACCACGGGATTTAAATCAAATTCTCATCATTTCATATATATAAATCTTTATACAAATCCAGTTCAAATATAATACAACATCTCTTTAAATATTTAACGACTACTACAGTGTCTAGACAAAATAAAAATCAAGACTCAGAGAAGCAGTTTACACAAAGAAGTCGGGGCGGAAGAAATCCGGCATATAGGCCTGCTACTGAGGTCTGAAGATGATGACTCTCCTGAAAAATTAGTCAACGGAGAGGAGTCAGACCTCACTGAGTGAATTACTATAATATATATACATGCATGCTAAATGACAATGCATACAGTCAACAGTATATATCTAATATGTATATATACAGGTAATACACACAGATGCAGTAAAATCATTTTATATATATTTTACCAAAAATCATCATTTATGAAGGATCAAATAGAACCATATGATATCGCAACCTCAAAAACAGTGTTAGACAACACTCTAGCCATACAGGCTCACTTATTCCAAAATATATCCACTTAATCCATTTATACAGTAGACTGGCCCCGAGACACTAAGTCAACCGAGCTCCAGCAGTCTAACTGCCAGTGTGATTGGCCCCGAGACACTTGGTTAACCGAGCTCCAGCAATCACACCTCCAAACCATATCTCACACATCAAATAATCATATTCCATCAATATCCACAAATGGTTAGTAATATAGCCTATCTGCTATAAGCGCACCAGTACGTACTCGGCCCTAGTGCTGCCCACTAGGTAGCACGTTCTATTGATATCCTTCATTAATAAATATAAAACATTCATTCACAATAAATGATGCATGAATTTAAATAAAACAACCATATAAACCATATATATACCGGAAATATACCAAAAGTAAACTAGGTATATTTCGAGTATATATACGTCAAATGAATCCAATCAAATTATAAATTAAGCTAGAAATATATTAAAAATATTTTAAATATAATTTATTAACAAAACATGCATATAATTTAATATATACCAAAAATAAACTAAATATAAACTTAAGAAATAATCAAATTATTTATGCATATTTAATCCAAATAAAACATGCATTTCTAAATCATGCATCCTAAGCATATATATATAAAATAGCAACTCACACTTAGTGCGCTCCAAGAGATAGATCCGACGGGCCTAGTCCACTAGGTCTCGGTCTCGGCGTAACTAAACAAACAATAACGACAGAATCAGAATAAACCTAACAGAAAATCCTAGAATTCGATCTAGAATATTAAATACAGAAACAGGATTAGGGTTCGACTGGACATCACGTTTTACGAGAATTCTATCGAAAATTCGACAGAACCTCCCATGTAAAATGGACATCTCTCTACTCAAAGAATAGAGCCGACCCTGCAAAGAAACACACTTCGAAAATAAACGCAAAATTACATTCACAACCCCTCGATCGGACTTCAAACTACAGTCTACCAATCGAGGTCCACAAACACAGAATAAATACAGAAATACCAAAAATACCCTTATAACATAGAAATACATTTTATACGTAGAAATTACAAAATTAACCTTTAAACACAATAACAACCGATAAAAACTCATTTTTTTAGTAAACCGTATATTATATATATAATTGAAAATAATTCCCGAAAAATAGTTTTAATTAGTTAAAAAAACTAAATAATTTGTAGAAATAATTTTTATACCTTAAATAATTATTAAAACCAATTAAATTACATTTTTAGCCAATTTTTTGTAAAATTACCAAAATACCCCTATATATATAAATATACTAAATTTACTTCAAAAATTCACCAAAAATAGTATAATTATCCAAAATTAATTTTCTTAACATATTTATCAATAATCTCAATAATTAAACTCAATTTACCAATTAATTTTAATTAAAAACATAATTAACCCTATTTTCCAAAAATTACATAAATTTAAATAATTCAAAATAAATACTTAGAAATTCACAAAAATTCCAAATAAATTTCTATAATTCATTTAAACACCTATAATTATCATAAAACACAATTTCATAATTTATTTAATTAATTTCCGAAAATCAAAAAATAATATTAAAATATTCAAAAATACCCAAAAATCAAAATAATCTCCAAAAATTCCCAAAACAATCACACATGTAGATTAAGTTACTAGGATCAACATTTGTGAAGGGAGTTTTCATGAATAAATCAATTAGAAGCTCAAAAAAATCAAAAACCCTAATATGGCCGAAATAAAAAATTCAAAACCTAAGCAAATCAAGACCATTTAAGCTCAAACAAAAGCTAGAATCACACTCATCGTAGCTCAAGGAGAAGAAAGAGACTGGCGGTGTCAAAAATGGTGGCCGAAAAGTTGGTGAACGGCGAGGAGAGGAGTTTCGGCCAAAATGGGGAAAATGGGGGCTAGCCGGTGCCGGGGAAGGAGCTTGGGGCGGCGGAGCAGCTGGCTAGGGAAGGCGGAGCTGCTGGTGGCACACCGACGGTAGGTGGTCGGAAGTTGCAGCGGGAGGGGAGAAGGATCGGGCACGGGAAGGAAGAAGAAGAAAAAGAAAAGAAAAGAAAAGGAAAAGAAAAGAAAAAGAAAAAGAAAGAAAAAGAAAAAAAAAAAGAAAAAAGAAAAAAAAAAGAAAAAGAAAATAAAAATAAATAAATAAATAATAATTTTTTAATAAAATATTTGGGAAAAATCACACACCACACATTATTATTTATAATTTAATAATAAATAAAATAATTAAATAACAATAAAATTAATAAACAAATAATAAAATATTAGGGTAATATTAAACCCTAATTAAATAAATAATTACATGTATACACGGTGTTTAATATTTTAAAATATGTATGAGTTCATGCAAGTCCGTAAATATATTTAAAATAATTAATAATAAATTATTTACGTGAAAATTTCCCTGAAAATGAAAGTCTCGGGAAAATTTTACGTAAAGCACTTTAAATAATACACAATAATTAAAATAGGTTTTAAATACACATCAACTCGTAAAAATATCATAGTATATATACAAAAATTATTAACACTGCATATCCCGATGCAGTATAAAAATATTTAAAAACACGGGATATTACACTTAGAATATTTTTGGTATAGTCATGGTTTATATTCAGTATGTTTATGGTTGATTTTGCATATATGTAGTATATATAAACTTGAAATATATTAAGTATATATTTTGGTACATTTCTGGTATATATATGGTTTATTTCGTTGTTATGAATGTTATTATGTTTAATTATGCATTATTTATTTCCCATATGTATATTCAATTTTATTTGAAGGATATCAATAGAACATACTACCTAGTGGGCAGCACTATAACCGTGTACGTACCAGTACGATAGATTTTAGGGTTGAATTATAAATCACTTGAGGTGATTTTTATTTAATTGATTTTGAGATTGATGTGATTGAGTAGTGTGATTGCGGGAGCTCGTTGACCTAGTGTCTCGGGGTCAGTCACACTAACAGTGAGACTGCTGAAGCGCGATCGACTTAGTGTCTCGAGGCCAGTCTACTGTCCAAAAAGGAATAAGAGAATTAATTTGGAATTAAGTGAGCTTGTATGGCTAGAGAGATTTTTTTTGTTGAGGTTGCATATAATTAAGGTTCTATTTGATCTTTCATTAAATAATATAAAAGTGATTACAACATCTGGGTGAAATGTCTATATATAATTATTATATATACTGATACTTGATTGCATAAAACATTAGGAGGTCCATGTATATATAATATAATAATTCACTCAGTGAGATCCGACTCCCCTCAGTTGTTTATTTTTCAGAAAATTCTTCGTCTTCAAACCTCAGTAGTAGGCCCATATGCTGAACTTCTTCAGCCCCGGTTAGTCTATGTAATTACTTATCTAACTTTTATTGTACTCTAGAAAACTACAGTAGTGGTCGTAGAACTTGATATCTATAGAATGTGGCTTTAATATCATAGACCTTTCTCTGAATATTGTATGTAAATATTATATTTTATGATATGACATTAAGTATTTATTGTTATATTGATTTAAGTTTTCATTCTTGTGTATTTTATTTAGTTTTTTCATGTGTTTTTATTCTTAAGGCTGGCTACGGGTTTTGGATTCGAAAGAATTCTCATTCCCAAGCGCCGGTCATGACTCTCGGTTTGGATTGTGACATTATGATATTTGATTATTAGTGAAATTAAATTTGAATTTTGGTGTTCAATATTAATTTAATATTATTATTTACGTAAACTTGTAATATCCCGTGTTTTTAAACATTTTAATATTTCATCGGGATATACAGTGTTAATAATTTTTTTATATAATTATGATATTTTTACGAGTTGATATGTATTTAAAATTTATTTTAATTATTATATATTATTTTAAGTGCTTTACGTAAAACTTTCCCGAGAATACTATTTTCGAGAAAATTTTTACGTAAATAATTTATTATTAATTATATTAAATAGATTTACGGACTTCCATGAACTCATATATATTTTTGAAGTACTAAATAACGTATATATGTGTATTTATTTATTTAATTAGGGTTTAATTAATTATCCTAATATTTTATTATTTATTATTAGTTTTAATAATATTTAATTATTTTTAGTGTATAAATTATTAAAAATATTAAATTTTATGTGTGTAGTGTATATTTAATGTGTGTGATTTTATATTATTTTAATATATAGTGTAAAAGTATATATATATATATATACATATACATTTAATATTAAACAAAATTATAAAGTTTGAGTTATTTACGGTTTTACCATTCTTCCTTCTTCTTCCTCCCGACCGTTCCCATCGCCGTTCCACCGCTGCTACCGCCATTCCATTGCCGTCGGTGTGCCTCCCGGTGTGCCACCTCCTTCCCCAGCCTTCCCTGCCGCCTGCTGCCGGCGTCGGGAAGCCCGTTTTTGGTCGAAAAGTCGAAAGTGGGAGCCAACGTCGATCGACGTGATTCCGGCCACCATTTTCGACACCTATTTCTTCTCCTTGAGCTCTGGTGAGTGTGATTCCAAGCTCTGTTTCACTTAAAATGGTCTTGATTTGCTTAGGTTTCGATTTTGGTAATTTGGCCATTTTAGGGTTCTTCATTTTTTTGAACTTTGAATTGAATGATTCATGAAAAATTCCTTCAAAAATTTTGATCCTAGTAGCATAATATACATGTGTGAATTTTTGTGGAATTTTTAGAGATTATTTTGATTTTGGGTATTTTTGAATATTTTAATATTATTTTCTAATTTTTGAAAATTAATTAATTAAATTATGAAATTGTGTTTTATGATAAATATAGGTGTTAAAATTAATTATATAAATTTATTTGGAATTTTTATGAATTTCTATGTATTTATTTTGAATTTATTTAGGTTTATGTAATTTTGAAAAATTAGGTTAATTGTGTTTTTAATTGAAATTAATTAGTTAATTGATTTTAATTATTGATATTATTGATAAATATGTTAAAAAATTAATTTTACGCAATTATATTATTTTTGGTGAATTTTTGAATGAATTTTAGTATATTTATATATATAGGGGTATTTTGGTAATTTTACCCTAAATTGAATAAAAATGCAATTAAATTGGTTTTAATAGTTATTTAAGGTATAAAAATGATTTCTACAAATTATTTAGTATTTTTAATTAATTAAAACTATTTTTCGTGAATTATTTTCAATTATATATATAATATACGATTTTTCTAAATAAATGAGTTTTTATTGGTTTTTACTCTGTTTTAAGGTTAATTATGTAATTTCTACTTATTAAATGTATTTTTGTGATATAAGGGCATTTTTGGTATTTTCATAATTATTCTGTGATTGTGGACCCCAGTCGGTAAACTGTAGTTTGGAGTCCGACCGAGGGGTTGTGGATGTGTTTTTTTGTCTGTTTTTTGAAGTGTATTTTTTTGCAGGACCGGCTCTACTCTTTGAGTAGAGAGATGTCCGTTTTACAGAAGAGGTTCTATCGGATTTTTGATAGAATTCTCGTAAAACGTGATATTCGGTCAAACCCTAATTCTGATTCTGTGCCTAATATTCTAGATCGAGTTTCTAGGATTTTTTGTTAGGTTTATTCTGATGTCCGTTATTTATTGTTTGTTTAGTTGTGCCGAGACCGAGGCCTAGTGGACCAGGCCCATTGGACCCATCTCGAGGAGCGCACTAAGTGTGAGTTACTATTTTATATATATGTGCTCTAGGGTGCATGATTTTAGAAATATATGTTTTATTTTGATTAAATATACATAATGGTTTAATTATTACTTAAGTTTATTTTTAGTTTATTTTTGATTTATTTTCTGTATATTTTAAACTATATGCATGCCCTATTAATGAATTATGCTTAAAATGTTTTTGAATATATTTGTAGCTTATTTCGTAATTAGATTGGATTTATTTGACGTATATATACTCAAAATATACCTGGTTTATTTTTGGTATATTTCTAGTATATATATGGTTTATGTTGCAATTTATTTCAAATTCATGCATCATTTATTTTATGAATGTATGTTTTATATTTATTAATGAAGGATATCAATAGAACGTGCTACCTAGTGGGTAGCACTAGGACCGAGTACGTACCGGTACGCTTATAGCATTTAGGCTATATTACTAACCATTTGTGGATATTGATTGGAATTGATTTATCTGATGTGTGATTGCTGGAGCTCGGTTGACCAAGTGTCTCGGGGTCAATCACACTGACAGTCAGACTGCTGGAGCTTGGTTGACTTAATGTCTCGGGGCCAGTCTACTGTCTAAATGGAATAAGTGAATATAATTGGAATAAGTGAGCCCGTATGGCTAGAGTGTTGTCTAACACTGTTTTGAGGTTACGATATTCTAGGGTTCTATTTGATCCTTCATAAACTGTGATTTTCAATAAAAATATATAAAATGAATTTATTGCATCTGTGTGTATTTGCTTGTATATATACATATTATATATACTTTTGATTGTGTGCATTGACATTTAGTATGCATGTATATATATTATAGTAATTCACTCAGTGAGGTCTGACTCCCCTCTGTTGACCATTTTTCAGGAGAGTCATCGTCTTCAGACCTCAGTAGCAGGCCTGTTCGCCGGATTTCTTCCGCCCCGACTTCTTTATGTAAACTGCTTATCTGAGTCTTGAGTTTTATTTTTATAATCTAGACACTGTAGTAGTTGTAAATAAATTATGAGTTATGTATTTTGAGAATTTGAAAGGAAACTTGTATTAAAGAGTTTATTTATATATGAGATAAGAATTTGATTTAAATTCCCTAGTGGTGAATTATTATTTTGATATTTATGATTTTATTTCCGCTGCATTAAGTGTGGTTATTATTATCACTGTATGTTTTATTTTATTTTTAGGCTTGCTACGGGGTCCGGATTCGAAAGAATTCCCGTTCCCTAGCGCCGGTAATGGCCCCTGTTTTGGGTCGTGACAAAACTATTGATTAAGCGTTAGTGTATAATTAATTTGGGAATATGTAGATTTTAAAAAAATAAATTAAATTAGAATATTATTTTTTAATTTAAAAGTTATTATTATTTTATATTATATTATATGATATTATTAATAAATATATATATAAGCAATTTTTTTCTTTTTTTCTTTCCTTCTTTCTCTCTTTCTTTCCTTCTTTCTTCTTTCCCCTACACCCCCAGACAACAGCACCAACACCACCCACCATCTACCACCATGTCGCCGCCACCACCACTAGGCAGCGTCGTCGCTGCCAGCAACGGCCTTTCTCCTCTCCAACACCGCTAACCTCTTTTCCTTCTTCTCTCTCTTGGTTTCAAGCTTTGGCCATATCTTCTTCCCTTTGCCGGTGATGTTTCCGGCCACTTCAGGCCGACCTTGATAACTTGTTTTCTTTATCTTGAAGTGGGCTTAATTTCCCTCAATTCATCTGATCTAAGCTTGTCACGACCCAAACTAGGAGTCATGACCGGCGCTAGGGAACGGGAATTCTTTCGAATCCGGAACCCGTAGCAAGCCTAAGAAAATAAAATCATGCAATAATTAAATAAAAGTACGACCAAATTAAAATTTTTCTGAATCAATATATAAAATAAATACTCCAAATCCTTTTATAAATGAATACATATTCGTACAATATTCAAATACAAATTCTCAGAGTATATAATATCCAAACAAAATAATACACTTCCAATATAATAACACTACTACTGCAGTTTCTAGAATACAATTCAAAGTTCAGAATATACATTTGCATAAAATAGCCGGGACTGAAGAACACCGGCGAGGAACTCTACAACTAAGGTCTGACGATATGGAATCTCCTGAAAAAAATAATTAAGGGGGGTCAGATCTCACTGAGTGAATTATTATACTATATATACATGCAAACTAAACCATAACAATCAGGCATTATTATATATGTATGTATATACACACAATTCACACGAATGTCAAACTCTACTTTTATAAATATACTAAATGTAGAAAACGGTTGTTTTAATTTATGAAGGATCCATAGAACCCTAAATAATAACAACCTCAAATAATCCCACCATCACTCTAGCCACACAGGCTCACTTGATTCCAATTAGAACACTTATTTCAATCTGGACAGCAGACTGGCCCCGAGACACTAAGTCGACCGAGCTCCAGCAGTCTGGCTGTCAGTGTGATTGGCCCCGAGACACTTGGTCAACTGAGCTCCAGCAATCACACTATCTATCACCTCACATCTCAATCAACCCAATAGATCATTCAATTCACTTATGGACAGTAGACTGGCCCCGAGACATTAAGTCAACCGAGCTCCAGCAGTTCGACTGTCAGTGTGATTGGCCCCGTAATCACACTATCTAACATACCATTAATCTTAGTCAAATCAATTAAATCAATTATAATCACCCAATTTTAACTCTCACTCAATCCTTATCTATCGTACCGATACGTACACGGTCCTAGTGCTGCCCACTAGGTAGCACGTTCTATTGATATCCTTCACTTCGAATAAATCATTCATTCGGAAAATAATTAATGTAGAACAATATTCATAATAGTAAAACCAACCATATATATATATACCAAAAATATACCTAAAATATACCCAGTATATTTCAGGTATATATATATATATATATATATATATATATATATATATATATATATATATATATATAGTCAAATAAAATATGAAATAAACTAAAGATAAATCATTAATATAGTTAAAAACAATTTAAATGAGTAACAATAATATAACATGCATTATCTTAAAAATATACTTAAATATGCAAAAGATATACCCTAAGTACTCAAATTATTTAATAAACCATTTATGTATAAATATTCATTTAAATACGTGTTTGTGTTTAACATATATTCACAAATATACTAAAAATAAACCTAATTATCTAGCATGCATATATCAAAAATAAACCCTAAATATACCACTAATGTGTTAGGTTTAATTTAATAATAAAACATTTATTTATTCGGAAATAAATAAAAAATATACCAAAAATAAACTTAAAAATAATTTAAGTGTAGGTTTATAATTTAACATGCAATTATTTAAGAATAAACCTAAAATCTACTAAAACTATACCTAAGGTATACTAATCATTTAATAAAATAATTATGTCTAAGAGTACATTTTAAAACATGTGTATGTTACTCAAATGTATTAAACCTAAACCTAATTGTTTAATATGCATATATCAAACTAACATGCATAATTATTTAATATGCATATATATAAAAATGCAACCCTAGATATACCAAAAATATTATAATTTAAATCATTTTTAAAACATACAATGAAAATGAAAAATTTTAAATAATGCACCTATATGCAGTGCATATATATACAGTATAATAACTCACATGTTAGCGCTCCACAAGACAAATTCGGTGGGCCTGATCCGTTAGGCCTCGGTCTCGGCGCAGCTAGATAAACAAATGACAACATGAAATCAGAATAAATTTAATGAAAATTCTAAAGACTCGATCTAGAATTTTAGACATAGATTTAGAATAGGAATTTGACCGGACATAACGTTTCACAAGGATTCTACCGAAAATTTGGCAGAACCTCCCCTGTAAAACGGACATCTCTCTACTCAAAGAGTAGAGTCGGTCCTGTAAAGAAATACACTTCGGAATAAACACAAGATTACAACCAAAATCCCTCGGTCGGACTCCAAACTATAATTCACCGACCGAGGTTTACAATTCACAAAATATTTATAAAATACCGAAAATGCCCTTATATAATAAAAATACATTTTATAAATTCAAATTACGTAATTAACCTTAAAACATATTAAAAATCAATAAAAACCCATTTATTTAGAAAAATAGTATATTATATATAATTTGAAAATAATTTACGAAAAATAGTTTTAATTAGTTAAAAATACTAAAAATTTGTAGAAATCATTTTTATACCCTAAATAACTATTAAAACCAATTTAATTACATTTTTAACCAATTTAGTGTAAAATTACCAAAATACCCCTATATATATTCACTATAAATGTTCAAAAATTCACCAAAAATTCTATAATTACTCAAAAATTAATTTCTCAACATATAATTCAATAATATCAATAAATATACTCAATTTACCAATTTATTTCAATTAAACACATAATTAACCCTATTTTTCAAAATTACATAAACTTAATAAATTCCAAATAAATACATAAAAATTCACAAAAATTACAAATAAATTTCTATAATTCATTTCAACTCCTATAATCACCATAAAACACAATTTCATAATTTAATTAATTAATTTTCGAAAATTAGAAAATAATAATAAAATAATCAAAAATTCACCAAAATTAAAATAAATTCTAAAAATTATAAAAAAATTACAGCATGTAGATTAAGCTTCCAGGAACAAAGTTTGTGAAGGAATTTTTCATGAATCAATCAAATTGAAGCTAAAAAAAATTTGAAACCCAAAATGGCTGATTTGAAGAAATTGAAACCTAAACAATTCTAGACCAAATCAAGTGAAACAAAGCTTGCAATCACACTCACCAGAGCTCAAGGAGAAGATAGAGACTGACGGCATCAAATTTGGTGGCTATAAAGTACTTGGTCGGAGCTAAGTTAATTTTTGACTCTTTGAAGAAAATTCGGCCAAAACTCGCCTGAAAAAAGTGTTTCAAGTGGTGGAAATAGCTGGAGGTGGAGGAGGAAGGCTGAGGGGCATAGTAACAGCAAGAAAACCAGCTTGAAAGTGGCTGGAAATGGTGAAAAACGTTTTGGGAGGAAGAAGATGAAGGAGAGACAAAACTGTAAATAAATGGAAGTTTTGGTTTTTTGATAAAAAAATTATGTATATATGTATATATATATATGTCTACACTATTATAGTAATATATATATTCCCACACATAAATAATACTCACCACACAAATATTTTAATATATTTAATAATTTATACACTTAAAATTAATTAATACAAAAATTAAATAATAAAATTAAGAAAATTAATTAAGCTCTAATTAATTTAAATAAATACACATATATACATTTTATTTTAGCACTTTAAAATTATATATGAGTTCATGCAAATTCATAAAACTAGTCAAAATAAATAGTATTAATTTATTTACGTGTCAATTTCCCCGAAAATACAATTTTCGGGAAAATTTTACGTAAAGTACTTAAAATAATATAAAATAATTAAAATTAGCTTTAAACAAACAACAAACTCATAAAATATCATCAATATATATACAAAAATTATTAACACTGCATATCCCGATGCAGTATAAAAATATTTAAAAATTCGGGATATTACAAAGCCTCTAACGTCTTTAATGTTAGGTAAATTTGAGATTACCTAATTTTTGTTAATTATTTAATTTTGTGTTAAAGTAGGTTGAATTATGTTAAATTGATTTTAAATTATTGTTGTATATGTTGTGAGCTTTCCAAATATATGTTTAGATTAATTTTAGGAATTTTTTTCGAAATGAAACTATTTCAGGCTCGGAGTTACTGTTCCGAACTCAAGAAGGTTATATCTTTAAAAAAATCTATTTATTATTTTGAGTAAGTTTTGTGAATGAAGTTTATTTTATTATGAATTTTTGAATGTTTATGTGAAAAATAAATTTTTGGAAAAATCATTATAAATTAGTAATTTTTATATTTTAGTTGAAATTATTATTAATTATTATGTTTTAATAAATAGCATTAAAATAATTTTTATAATTTATTTCCTATTTTTAGCTAATTATTAGTAATTTCCGGAAAAATATATGAATAATGATTTTATTTATTATTTTTAAGTTTAAATAAGTTTTTAGTTATTTTTATTATATATTTTAATAATTTAAATAATTAATTGTAATTAATGCTATTTTATTGAAAAATTAGAAGAATGGATTTTATTAATATAATTTAATTATAAAGCAGAATTTTATTATTTATTTTGGAAATAAGTATCTTTTATATTTTTATTATGTAAATAAATTGATTTGTGATATTTAAATGAATTTTTATGATTTTTGTGAATTATTGAAATTTATATTATTTTACAATTAGTGGCTCTTATTGGTTCTCGGTTAGGCAATAATTATAGTTCAGGGTCCAACTCGAGAAGTTGAACTCTATAGATATTTTGAAGTGTGTTTGTGTGCATGATCGACTCTACTTTTATAGATAAATGTCCATTTTACAAAAGTGACTCTGCCAAATTTTTAACATATTTCTCGTAAAATGCAACATCGGGTCGATCTTAAGTTTTGAGTTTTAGTCGAGTCGTGTCATAGATCTAGTTGTTCTTTAGAAATTCTAGATGTATAAAATTAGGAATTTAATTCTAATATTATTATTATTTTTCCTTAGCTTCACCGCAAGTTAGAACAGGAATAGAGGAGCACACTTGAACTATGAGTTATTATTATATATATGCATTGCATATAGAAATATTTTGGCATCCACACTTTTTAATAAATATGAATTTTATTTATGCCATGTTTGCATATATATGAATTGAATATTTATTTTATAAAATTGGATGTTGTACATATTTAATATATTATTTTATTATTTTATTTATACAATGTTATTTTGGAGGATAGTTATAGAACGTGCCACCTAATGGGTTATATTAGAGTTGTTGCTCAGTAGTACGTTAGATGCTAAACCATAAATTTATTGATTTAAGATATGATTAATATTTTATTAAGATTTGGGATGAGAGAGTGGTGTGATTGCGGGAGCTTGGCTGATTTAGTGTATCAGGGCCAATCACACCTGTAATGAAACTGTGGGAGCTCAGTTGACTTAATGTCTTGAGATTAGTCTACTATCAAAAAATTTGAGAAGAGAAATATTTTTGGAATTAAGTGAGCCTGTTGACTAGTGAGAATCAGTGATTGAGGTTGCAGAATATTTTAAGGTTTTGCTCTAGTCCTCCACCTAAATATTATTGCATTTATTTGTTTATCAAAAATGTGATTTCGAGCATCTATATAAAATGTATGTATAAATTAAAATAAATATAAATATATAAATATTATTATACTAATACTTGAATGTTTGTATCCTTAGGTTACATGCATATATGTAATAATGATTCACGCAGTAAGGTTTGACTCTCCTCAAATATTTTTTCAGGATTTTTCTCGTCAGACCTCCCATAGTAGTTTTCTTCGCCAGACCCTTCCTCTCCGGTTAATCTATATAAATTTTAAATTATCCTTTTCTTATATTGCTAGACGCTGTAGTAGTATTACATACTTGATATATTTTATAATTATTATTTTTTATGGTTATATTTTAAATATTGTAAAATATTTTATTGTCATATATATATACTTTTGATTTAAAAATTTTTAATTATGAGTAATATTTATATTTAAATTTTATTGAATTTTTATTTTAAAACTTGCTATAGGTTTTGAATTCTCGCGAATTCTTATTCCCTAGTGCCGATCATGACTTCTGAGTTTGGGTCGTGACAATTAGATATAATATAAGTAGACCTAATTAAAATAGAAAAAGTATACATTTTTAACAAAATTATCACTAAAATTTTAATTAATTTAATTTTGTTAGAGATAAAATATAAATTAACATAATTAAAATAGAAAATATACTTTAAATTAAATTAGAATTATATGTTAATTAATTTCATTTTTATTAGAGATAAAATAGAAGATAACCTAATTATAATATGAAATACACTTTCAAATATTAAATTAGAATTATATTTTAATTAATTTAATTTTATTAGATATAAAATAGAAATTTACCTGATTAAAATAGAAAACATACTTTCAATTATATTTGAATTAAATTAATTTTTATTAGAAATAAAGTAGAAGTTAACTTAATGAAAATAGAAAATATAGTTTCAATTAAATTGAAATTTTTGTTAGAGATAAAATAGAAGTTAACCTAATTAAAATAAGAAACATACTTTCAATTAAATTAGAATTATTCAATTTTTATTAGAGATAAAATAGAAGTTAACCTAATTAAAATAAAAAATAGACTTTCAATCAAATTAAAAATTATATTTTAATTAATTTAATTTTACTTTTATTAGTAAATGATTAAATTATTCAATTTATATATAATAATAGATGAAGAATTTCACGTAATTTTATCTGTTCTCCCTTTATACATTTATATATACTATATAGACATGCATATAAAGAGTATGCTGTGAATTAATGAATCATTTTTGGAAAGGAATCCACATAAAATCAAGTTGATTATGGAATCTAGCAATAAGTTAGGAACTTTCAGAATACACAAGAATACACAATGTTATTATAAAGAGAAAATGACATTAACCTCTCTGAGGTTAGACCTAATTTATATTTTAAAACCTTCTATTTCAAAATCGAATATTAATCTCCTCACAGTTTTAAATCAAACATTTAAGGATTTTCGTTGAATTTTTTACAAAAAATAACCATTATATCATTATCTTCTGTAAGAGCAAATGACATTAACCTCCCTAAAATTAAGCGTAATTGACATTTCAAAACCTCTTATTTCAAAATCGAATATTAACCTTCATATAGTTTCAAAATAAAACACTTAAGGACTCTTATTGACTTTTTTTACAAAAAATGACCATTATACCCTTGTTTTAACATATGTCTTCTCTAATCTCATTACATATAATCCATAGCATTTACCCCGAAGTTTATGTTTGCATAACAATGAGAATTGATGAAATTACTTTTAAAATATACATTTGTAATTTTTTTTTAAAAGTTTTTAGTTTATAAAAATCATTTATTAATATTTCTTAAAAATTTTTAAAAAAAGTTAAAAATATTTTTTATGGATCTAAAAATTTTACAATCAATCCATATACATTTAATAAAAAAATAAAAAGTTTCTATACAAAAAAAAACAATTTTAAAAATTAAAAGTTAAAAAAAATTAGATTTACAAAAATTAAAGGGAATTAATAATTAATAATTTTTAAATCTATAAATAAAATTTTAACTTTTTTAAATTTTTTAAAAAAATATAAAAATTGAAGATAGGTAAATGCTAGGGATTTTTTGTAATAAGGTTAAAGAAAACATGCTATGGATTATATGTAATGGGATTAGAAAAGACATTTGTTAAAATAAGGGTATAATGGTCATTTTTTGTAAAAAAAAGTCAATAAGAGTCCTTAAGTGTTTGATTTTGAAATTATATGGAGGTTAATATTCGATTTTGAAATAAGAGGTTTTGAAATGTCAATTAAGCGTAATTTCATAGAGGTTAATGTCATTTACTCTTACAGAAAACAAAGGTATAATGGTCATTTTTTACAAAAAAGTCAACAAAAGTCCTTAGGTGTTCAATTTTAAAACTGTAGGGAGGTTAATATTTGATTTTGAAACATGAGGTTTTAAAATGTAAATTAAGTCTAACATCAGAGAGGTTAATATCATTTTCTCTATTATAAATGGTAATTTTTTTTGTTGAACAACATAAGTAAATTTCATTACTAAACATAACAATACATCATTATGGATAGGACAACAACATTTACATTCAAATTACATAAAATTTGAATCAGAATTTAATATCAGTCAAGATCTATTTCTACTTCAATTTGTTCACCCATCACTTGAGAGAAAAAAGAAAATATTAGTGTAGCAACCATTGAAGAGAACCACCTAAAACTTAGTAGGAGAAGATGCAAAATTTTAACACCCATCTCAGCACTTGTGAATGAGTGTAGAGCTTAAATATTGAACAAACAAATCCAAAACTTTTAATTTTTGTACAATATAATGACTTTGAATTTGCACACCTAACTAAAGACTTTAACAAAGATTGCTAAAGAAATTTTTTTGCATCTAGGAAGACAAACACAAAAAATTCTAGATTTAATATTAGCTTTTTCCCTAATCACAAAAAAGTCATTACTTGAAAGGTAGATATGTGAGACCACACCATGACCAACAAGCACCAACCTCAAATTTGTGATAACTCTGGCCACAACAATTTGGAGACAAATCTCTGATTGTAGCTAGTCTCATATAAAGTGAAATCCTTGGTCATAACCATTAAAATAACAGCTTTTCTAAAGTAGCTACACAAAAACAATATCCACACAAAGAAAAGTACAGATATAAAATTAACGAAATTAAGACAGTAACTTAAAATTAAATTTATAAACTAAAAATTTATGGTATTTGGTTGGCTTTTATTGTCCAAAATGGCAAAAAATGGTCATCCAAAATCAGTATGGATGAATATAGAAGATAGATAAATAATAAAAGGGAAAAAACAGTGGAAATGAGAGAAAGAAACCGTGTACTTTTGATGAAGTGAAGGAAGCACACATCAATTTGATACATAATTTCATATAAATAAATAAATAAACATACCACCAACCGTTAGTATTAGTTGTTCTCATTTAAATAATCTTTTAGATTATATTTTAAAATTGAAATTTTGGACACAACAACTGCATTGTGCGAGAAGAGATTACAGTGCATATTGAAGGTAATGAGTATACGAGTAAAAATTTAATTAGATTAATTAAAGCCATCAAAAGGAGGCCACCATAAGGAATTTGAACTGTAAAAATTTATTTCAATTTTAGTGTATAATTTTCTGCAATTAGCACATTTTATTATATTTTAGGAAAGAAAAAAAATCAGTTGAGGGAGCAATTTCAAAAGAAGAAAGGAAGAATTTTTTCGTCTGAAAACCGAAATTCCTTCTAAAATAATGTTAAAATAAATGTAAATAAAGCATTTAAAACTAAATTTATATATGGAATATATTAAGTTTTATCTTTATTATAATTAGTCGTATATTCATGCATTGCGTAGATTATTTATTAATAAATTATTTATTTATATTTTAATATATTTTATTAGTGAAATTTTTAAATTATAGGATATATATAAATAATAAAATTTACATAAAAAATTTATAGAGATTGAAAAATAGTATAATAATTTTTTTTAGCATAAAAAAATTGTATAACAAATTTCTATTAATAGTACAATAAATACTATAGAGGTTTACTTTAAGGTTTAATGATATTACACATAAAATTTTAGAAGTAAATACCAAAATATAAGATTAGTTATAAATTTAATTGTTGTTACCATAATTTTTTAGTTATAATAAGATTAGTTTTTAAAATTATTATATTAGTATTAGAGTATATATAGTAGTGTTTTAGTTGAAAAAATAATATTGAATAATTATTATATTATTATATTTTAAATTTATTTAAAAAATAAAATTTCTAATGGTTTGAAAAAAATATTTGAGTGATTTAAGGTAAAAAATATGCATTATATAAGTATCTTTGGAATTTGAGTAGTATTAAGATATGTATAATAGTGTTTTAGTTACAAAATAATAGTAAATAAATATGGTAAATATTTTATTTTTAATAAAAAATTAGAATTTTCAATAATTTGACACATTAACTTCTAGAATGAATACTCAAATATAAAAATAAACATTTGTCAAATTTTTAGTTTAATGACTTTAAATCTTAGAATTTAATATAGATATCTTAAATTTATTTTCAAATAAATTATCAATTATAAAATAAAATTTTATTAAAAAGGCATGCATCACTAACTCTGGAAAAAAAAATATTGAAATAACTATAAAATATAAGAACAAAAACTTAACTTGATTCTTGCACTTTTATATTAATGAGAAAAAAAAAAAGGACTTTTATATATTTTTGAATTTATTACATCCGATACTTAAATATTATCCGGATAGTTAACAGGTACAAAATTTTTTCATTTCAATTACATTATATATTATAAAAAAATTACCATATCGCACGAATATGCTACTTTTTTCATATTACTATACACCTCCCTTCGCAGAACAAGCGTTTAGCTGCACGCTTTCAATCGGCAATTTATCTTCTGGGAAAGCGCAAACAGTGTTGGCTTTTTCAGTCAATAAACTGCAGGTATTGAGACAGGGGTAATCTAATACCCCAACATTGCTTGTAACTCCCTGTACATCAGTGCAATTCCATTGTTGCATTTTTGCGTCTTCATACAATGTTTTGATGGTTGTATTTGAAATACATATTCCAGTAAAGGGATGACCAGCAAATCCATTGAGCGATGCTGTTTTGGTCACATTCTCGGCTACAACATCTCTGAGGTTGATATTGGTAATCTCAGTCAGTGCATTTGGATCATAGCCATCATCTGGGTGACCCTTATAACCACCTGATATCCAGAAAATATACTTAGGTACGGTTGAGTAGGTCATCCTTCTTGCAAATATGTCTTTAACATATCCTCCTCTTCCAGGTGCAGTTTTGATCCTAAAACCCGATTGGATATTAATGCCTGTGAGGTCCTCAATCCTGACATTTTGAATTCCACCAGACATTTCGCTGCCAAGAGCTATGGCAGCACTGTTAGGGGAAATGCAGGTTAGCCTTCTTATAACTACGTCTTTTGTGGGCATTCCGAATTTAATTCCATATTGATCCCACCCACTTTTAACTGCGATGCAGTTATCTCCTAATACAATGTAACAATCTTCTATCCGAACGTTTGAGCACGAATCTGAATGACATAAACATAGGATCCATATCTCATCAGGATTAATAGGAAAAAAAAAAAAAACCATGGATGATCCGAATAGTATTAATGCAAAGGTGGGAGAAACTGACCTGGGTTAATGCCGTCTGTGTTAGGACTATCAACAGGGGCAATAATTGTCACCGATTGGATCACAATATTGCTGCATTTTGGCAAATCTAATCAGAATCTCGCAACTATATAATTAAAGTGGTTATCATGAACTGCAAATACAAGCTTGTCAATAGAACATTTGCAAACCTGCTGTAGACAGGATGAATATGCCAAACGGAGAATTGCGTAAAGTGATGCTTGATATCTGGAGGTTAGTAGTGTACATAAGCTCAATCAAGAACGGTCGCCATGCCTTCATTGTGCCGTTGGCGAATTTGTCCCACCAGGGAGCACCCTGACCATCAATCGTACCATTGTTGCCTAATGGCAAAGATCAGTCCCAATACTCTGCATTAGTCTTAAGAATAAGTTAACAATAGAAAATTCAAATTATTAATATCCAATTACCAGTAATCACAACATCGGTAAGGTTTGTTCCATGAATGAGACAAATAAACCTTCCATTAGTAAAATTTTTCTCTATTCCAAAAGAGGGCAATGGACCGGTAAGAGGGTAGTCTGCTTCATTCTGCACATAATATAATCATTATCAAAACTTATATAATCTTTTATAGACAAAAAATCGTGGGAAAATGAAAAAAAAAAAAAAACCAAATAAATGAGAAATAAGGGTTACCTGAGAAGCAAGAATGGTAGCATCCTTGTGCAGAAAAAGGGTGAAATGGCTAGTGAGATTGAACTGCCAGTTAACCATTTTCCTGCTGGTACAAACAAGTTCAGCTCCACCATCATTAGCATATTTGCTAAGATTGGCATGGCAGCTTGGAAGGCCTTTGTGTTTAATGTTTTTCCATCTCCAACACCTCCAAAATCTGTCAAAGATGCAGAGTGCTTGCGACAGTTTAAGGCAGAGTACTTCACTTCATTACCCTTACCGATTTGAGCTATTCCAACGCTAAATGATCCCACGAAAATCAGGATGGTGAGAATCTCCTGTACCAAATTTTTAAAAAATAATCATATATAGTTAGAAGGGCATTAGCAGAAAAAAGAAATGGCAAATAGCCTTCGTCTATAAAAATGATATAATTGAGGTTAAAAAATTACATGGAATCGTCTGGATTCTGTGAATGTTAACATGTTCTCTTAGAATTGATGATCAATAAGCTGCTATCTACGTCTTTATATAACAACTGAAATTTCTGTAAATAAAACTAATTAAAGTGGGTTTAGTTTTAGAATCGGAAAATATATCATAACTTGCTAAAAATAACATAGCAGTTGAACTTGCATTTGCATGGATTGATTTGAGGCTCCCCGTTTGCATCTTTTACGGGTTTTATGTGTTCGGATCATAATATGAATTGACTACAATTATTTTAAGATCTTTCTAAAATAATTTTAAAACAAATTATTAAATAAGAATGAATGACTAGATATAGAAATATACATTTTCAATATCAACCACCCGAATATAACCTTTTTTTTTAAATCAAAAGAAGTTTATATAAAAAATAATTTAACATCACCATGCTAACAAAACGCAAATAAAATGTTAAATCATAACTAGACTATATTTTATAATTTTATAGACAAAATAATTTAACAATAAAGTATTAATACTGGTGATTAAGTGCATGTTAAAAAGTGTATATGAATATTTGTTTGGATTGCACATTGAAGCGACATGATTACAGACGATGACCTTAGAACTCCATTAATTTCCCTTTCCGTTGAGAATAAACCATAAAATGCATTGGACTTGCCACTTCAATGTGAAGTCCAATCAAACTATTGATGTACACAATAATTTTGGAATTCCGTTTATTTTCCTAAGTTGATGTTAGTTCATTTTGGCATGACATATTGATCAATAAAAAATGAATTAGTCTATTCACTCTCATTAATTTTTTTAAAAAAATTTCATATCTAATATAATAAAATTAATAATGTGTGATTGCTATTAAAATTATATTAAGAAAAATTGAGAGTGAAAGAGCAAAATATACAACTGAAATTGAAGCTTAATTCATAAGGGAACAAAAAAAAAAAAAAACCACTTGGCAATGGCCTATCCCAATAATGTGGTCAAATTTGTGCTTCAAGAGAATGGACCCAACATGCTTTCACCAAACCCGACCCACTTACCCAGCCAGCTGCGTGGCCCAAGAAGGTGTAAACAACAACAGATGGCTAAGAAAGCAGACATGTGTACCCCTAATAGCCAATGAGAAGAATCCAGGTGGCAGACAAGAATTGCAAAAAAGGTTGTGATAGGCTAGCGATTGCACTGGAAGATACGTGGCACAACATGGAAGCTACGAACTGAAGCTAAAATCCAAACGAGGCAATTTGAAACCGAAAACAAAATAGCGACCCGATTCGTTGTCGTCTCCTCAGCTATCCTGCGACGGCCCAACCACCTCACATTTCTCCCGTGCGATTTTGACATGTGCCAGTCCACACACACATCACTCTCCACTTCTCTATCATTTGCCCCTCCCTTTCTCTCTAAATTACCAAGGCCAGGCAACCTTTTTTATTTTTCCATGAAGATGTTCACATGATGGCTTTGTAAGTCCTAAAAGTTACAATATTTTTTCAATTAAGGTTTATAAGTTTTAATTATTTCAATAGAGTTTATTAACTTTTAAAAATTGCATTGTTAATTCTAGAATGTTAAAATTGACATATTTTGTTAATATGTCAATTACTTATTGAAATTGGTTGATAATGTGTCAGTCGTGTAAAACAAGCTTCACAATACATGCTGCCACCTAGGAAAATATGATGTGTGAATTTTTCATTCATAAAATAGTCATTTGTATACTAAAAGCATCATAAACTATCATTTTTAATTGTAAGAGTTTAACCCATTTTATTAGCTCTCTGTTGCATGTTGTTTGCACTAGCACTAACCAAACTTGCTTTTTATTTCTAAATTCAATGGATTGTGTCCTTCATTTTCTAGAGAAAGAAAGGTCGTTGCTGCATGTGAGTAGATGTTACATGCATATAAGAGTTGCAGAGTTAAGTTTCTTTTATTTATGTTTTGATGTAGTCAAATAATTTTCCTTTCATCAAAACAAAGATGTTTTGGTTAAGATAGTAAGATACATTATAATGTACAAAATTCACTCTATTTGTTCTTATATAGAGAGGAAAAAAGGGAGGAAAATCAACATTACCAATAGTGTACAATGCAACTGTAGAAAATTGATGGGGAAAATCTATAAAACTCTTAAGTTTTAGTTAAAATTTAAAGAACCACTCAAAGTCTTAAATATATTTTTTTTGTGCTATCTTAAATTTTTTTTTTTTTTTGCATTCTTTTTCTGTAGTTGTTATTGCTATAGACTTGAGTGTTTTGTGCAGTATTCTTTGATTTTAATTTCTCTAGATTGAATATACTGTACCTGTTGATTTATGAAGATGGATATGGTATAAGTATACTTGCCCCCGTAGTTTGTTGGAATGTTGCTTGAGGTACACATGTCTTGACAGTCCTCTCTTGTAAATTGCAAATTCTTGTATGATTCCCAAAAAAAATGCAATTTTTTTCCTTTTTTCTCATGGAAGATGATACTCCATTTTGAAGATTTTTTTCTTTCCTTTATTTTTTAGCTTAATTTCATTTCCTTGGTAATTATATGCAATGTTCTTTTTAGTTTATATTGTAATATCCTACGTTTTATTTAAATAAAGTAATAATTGAATTTGCATTATTAGTAATAATTTTTAAATTATATTAAATAATTTTTATTAGCTAGCTATATTATTATGTTAGGGTTATATAATTATTGTTTTAGTGAATTATATTTCCTATAGCACTAACTATTATTTGACTATTTTGTAAGTAAAAATTATTTTTATATTAATCTTGTTGTTTTAGCCCTAATACAAGTATTATATATATATATATATACATACCATTATATATATATATATATATATATACATACCATTATTATATATATATATATATATATATATATATATATATATATATATATATATATATATATATATATATATATTATATATATATATATTTAGGGTTTACAAGAAATAAAAATTTTATTATAATGGTATGTGTATATATATATATATATATATACACTTGCCTACATATATGTATATATATATATATATATATTATATACTATAAGGATGAATACACACACATATGTTTATATATATATATAAAAAAAAAAGATTATAATATAAAGTATTATAATATATATATTATAATATACTTTATATTATAATCTTTTTTTTATATATATATATATAAACATATGTGTGTGTATTCATCCTTATAGTATATAATATATATATATATATGTATATGTATATAGGTTTGGATTGAAAAGGAAAGCCCTGAAAAAAAAAAAAATCCCTCACCCTCACTGTCTTCCTCCTCCCCGCTTGCCATCCTCACCGACCCACCCCTCTCTATGCTGCCACCCTCCACCGCCAGGGACTTCATCTCCACCGTGGTCAAGCGCTCACGAGTTGCTAGAGCTGCTGTTCTTCTTCTTCTTCTCCTCTTTTCGCCTAGTAGCCAACTCTCCTTCCTCACGCAACAGCTGCTCTTTCCAGCTCCGCCCAGTTCCAATTCCCCCCCAACTTCCAGTGCTGCCTTCCTGCTGCCACTTGCTGCCTCCTCAGCCTCCATCTCCGATGACAGTGAGCTCCCTCCTTTCCCTCTGTTTTCGCAACAGCTTGGTGGTGAGTGATACTCACCCGATTTCCTCCTTTCCTTCTTTGATCTTGAGCATTTTGGTAGATTGTCTAGTAAATTGATGTTGTTAGTGTATAATGAGGTTGATGTTCTTCATTTAGAATTTTTGGGGAATTAATTGATTTTTTTTCAGAATTTTATTTTATTTTTTGTCATTTTAATTATTAGATTCTATTCTATTTTTAGGTGTAATTAGTGATTAGAGTAAGTATAGTTAATTTTTTTTGGGTATATTAATTTTATTTAAGGTTTTAAAATTTTTTTTGTGTTAATTAAAGGATAATATAAATTTTAGGTATTTAATTAGTATTTATGTTAATTTTCTGGAATTATTGTGAAAAAATTATAAAATTTTAATAATTGAAGTTATTAGTGAATGTTATTAATTTTAAAACTCAAATTATAATTTTGTGATTTTTATACTATTTTTATAAATAATTTTGAGTTTATGCCAAATGTGATTTTTAGGCTAAATTATATTTTTAGAAGAAATATTGGTTGATTTAATGTTTTAATTATATTAGGAAGATTAATTTTCAAAAAAATAAATTTTTGGGGTGATTAAATAATTTTAAGGAATACAAATTTAGTTGTTTAATTTTGAATAATTGAGATTATATATATTTTTTGCCTATTTTTAGTATATGTGTATATGAAATATGTATTTTGAGAATAAATGCTATTAATTCTTGATATTTCGTTGAGTTGTGATCTCGATCGGGGCTAAATGTAGTTTTAGGAGCCCGACTCGAGTGTGGATGTTTGTGGATATTAGAAGTGCATTTTATATGCAAGTCTGGCTCTACCTTTGGTAGAGAGATGTCCATTTTACAGAGGAGACTCTGCCAAAATTTTGATAAATTTTCTCGTAAAACGTGATATTCGTAAAATTTCTATCATTAGTTAGGTTATCCTGTTTGTCGAGTCTTGTCCGGTTTTCCTCGAGTTAGCCTGAAATTTCATTATTTTGTTGATTGTTGATTTCGATTCCATAGCCATGTTTTAAAAGTCGATTTGTTATTTTTCTTTTAGAGCATATCAGAGCAGAAGCCGTGAGACCAAGGCAGACGCGTGATCATCAGCCTTCGCATTCATCTTGTAAGTCAATAGAATGATATGTGCGTGTGTTTATTTAAAGAATGATATGTGCGTGTGTTTATTTAAAGAATGCATGCGCTCATATTTTTATTATATTGATTATATGATTTATTTACCTTAATGCTGTTATTTAAGATTTAAACGCATTTTATTTATTTAAAAATTGATTTTGAGAAATTTTCGGTAGAACGGGCTACCTGGTGGGCTTCACCAAGACTATGTGCACATGGTAGAGATTGAGAGATGGATCCGTAATATATATGATTGGTAAATGCTAAACTGGGACGGGTGCCTCGGTAGAAGCCTTTGCTCTCGGGGACCGCCAGTGATTATAGGTTAATAATGGACTGGGATGGGTGCCTCGGTCGATGCCTTTGCTCTCGGGGACCGCCAGTGCCATATATTTGGATTAAGTAGATGACTACGACTTGGTGCCTCAGTTAATGCCTTTGCTCTCGAGGACCGGTAGTCTAGTTGGAATAAGTGGGTCCAATTGGCCATGTAGATTTTTGGGTTTAGAGTTCTACCGAGATTTTTCAAAAGCTATACCTATACACTATAAATTATTTTCATTATAAATATTATAGTTTTCAAAAGGTTTTCAAACCGTACAACTATTTTTATTGACTTACTCAGTGAGGTCTGATTCCCCTCAATTTATTTTTTTCAGGAGCTTGGGAGTTCGACCTCAGACTACCTCCACGCCGGGTTTCTTCTTCACTGACTATTTTATGTAGGTCATTGTAAGTTATACTGTATGTTAATCTAGTTTACTGCAGTAGTATATGTACTAAGAATTGTATGGTTTAAGTATATTTGTGTAAATTATTTGTATAAATCACGTTTATGTATAAAGATTTAAGTTTGATTTATAATATGTGACATTGAAACACATTTTATTTAGCACTTGAATTTGTTTATTTTTGAGAAAAATCAGTTTGATAATGTGTTCTATTTTAAAATAAGGTTTTAAATTGTAAGGTGTTGTTTATTTTTTTCTTTTAGGCTTACTACGAGTTTCGGGGGCCTTATGCCTACCCATTCCCTAGTGCCGGTCACGTGCCCTTGGTTCGGGTCGTGACAAAGTTGGTATCAGAGCATAAGTTCGATTAATTGTCCATGTCTATTTTTCTGTGTAACTACTGCAGCTTTAGGATTGATAATTGCCTTTGAGATGTTCTTATTTTTAATTCTGCGTTGCGTTAAATATTCTTACTCCATTTTGAATTCAATTTTCCTTGTCTTTTTTTCAGAATGAGACGTGTGCATACCGACCCCGATGTTGATCCGACCATTAGACTTGATGAGCAGTCTATGCACGATGAGGCTCCCCTTCCTGCTCCACATCGTAGGGGCAGAGGTAGAGGTAGAGGTCGAGCCAGGGTAGCTGCAGCTGAGATTCCTGAGCAGCAGCCAGTCGAGCCTGAAGCCCCGGCGGTTGATCCCACAGCCTTTACAGCTGGACTGGCAGGGATTAATCAGGGTCTAGCAGCATTGAATCAGGCGATGCCCCTTATACAATAGATGCTTTAGCAGAGGAATCAGGGGATGATAGATATTGAGGCAGCACTTCTTTACTCTCGGATCGGTAGGGTTTCTTTTGACGGTACGGGTGATGCCTTAGACTTCATTAATGCGATTGAGGCACATACCAGGACGGGACACACAGATTATCAGAGGATTATGATTGTGGAGTTGTCAGTTCAGGCGGCAGCTCAGGATTGGTTTATGCAGTCGATTCAGCATCTATGCATGAGTTGACTTAGCCAGAGTTTAAGGATCGCTTTTTGAGATTCTTTGCCTTCAGCCACCAGAGATGCCTACAGGTGGTAGTTACTCCACATCTCTAGAGGCGATAGGTCAGTAGAGGACTATACCAGAGATTTTAATAGGCTATCCCGACATGCAGAGGATATCAGGAGGGACCCTTATAGAGTAGTGGAGCTGTATGTTACTGGATTGGGACCCACTTTTATTGGTATGCATACCGAGGGCCACATCTTAGAGTGTGATTGAGGAGGCCCATTTGATTGAAAGGCGACATATCCGCCAGGGCACCATGGTAGATCCTTATATGGTCGGGGGTAGTGAATATAGAGTAGTTCCCAGGTACCAGTAGCCAACATTTCACATTGGTAGTTTAAGCCAGCAGGCTGCGGGTAGTTCACAGCAGAGTGGTAGGAGGTCCAAGACTCACCGAGTTGGCCGGCATGGGTACACCATGAATAGGAGGAGTGGTAGAGGTCATAGATTCAGTATTGGAGTCAGCAACAGTAGTAGTGGGCAGAGTTCCGAGCAGAGTAGTTCTGGGTCTGGAGCCAGTGCATGTGTGAGTTGTGGACGATTTCATCAGGGCCTGTGTCACCTGTTATCGGGTGCTTGCTTCAGATGTGGGCAGATTGGACATCTTGCCAGAGCTTGTCCTCACTCCAGATACCAGCCACAGTACATGTAGGGTTCATCTTCATCAGTGGCTCAGCCCTATTATCCGATGCCTCAGCAGTATCGAGCACCAGTATAGCCACAGTAGAGACCGCCTCAGCCTATGAGTCAGCAGGGTCGAGGATCAGTTGGTAGACCTAGTGGTCGCGGTTTGTGCAGCCCTCGACATCTCAATAGGCAGGTCATGGTCAAGCTCGAGTGTTCACTTTGACACCACAGGACGCTCAAACTTTAAATGCAGTGGTAGCAGGTATTCTCTCAGTCTATGCAGGCAAAGCTAGAGTGTTGTTTGATCTCGGTGCTTCACATTCCTTCATTTCTCCTGTGTTTGCTTCGAGAATCGAGTGGCAGCCTTCTAGGTTATCCTTTCCTCTATCTGTGTCAACTCCTCTTAGTGCCGAGTTAGAGATAGATGTCTTCTTTCCTTCGTGTCTGGTGATAGTTGATGGTAGAGAACTATTGGCGGACTTAGTATTGCTTGATGTGCTGGAATTCGACGTCATTTTGGGCATGAATTGGTTGTCGAGGTACTATGCTTCAGTGAATTATCGAGAAAAAGAAGTGGTGTTTAGAATTCCAAATGAAGAAGAATTTTGTTTCAAGGTGAAAAGAGCTCCATACCTCATAATCTCATTTCTGCCATAACAGCCCAGAAGATGCTTAGAAGGGGTTAGCAAGGTTACTTGGCAGTGGTAAGAGATGTTGATCAAGAGAATGTGGCAATTGAGCAGGTGCCAGTGGTGTGTGAATTTCTGGATGTCTTTCCTGAAGAATTACCAGGATTACCACTAGATAGAGAGATAGAGTTCTGTATCGATGTCATACCTGGTACGGATCCTATTTCTATGCCACCCTATAAAATGGCACCAGCTGAACTACAGGAGTTGAAAGAGCAATTGCAGGAGTTGCTTGATAAGGTTTTCATCAGACCCAGTACATCGCCTTGGGGTGCTCCGGTGTTGTTTATGAAGAAGAAGGATGGTAGCCTTCGACTCTATATCGATTACAGGCAGTTAAATAAGGTTACCATCAAGAATAAGTGCCCACTTCCGAGGATCGATAACTGGTTTGATCAACTTCAAGGTGCTACATGCTTCTCTAAAATAGATCTGAGATCTGGGTATCACCAGTTGAGGATCAGAAGAGATGATGAGCCCAAGACAGCCTTTCAAACAAGATATGGCCATTATGAGTTTTTAGTAATGTCATTTGG
>CANTUR010000870.1:0-105819 GCA_947683625.1 Mallotus nudiflorus | reverse complement strand
TTTATCAAGACATACTCGAACCTAATTCACTGCAGTAGTTACCAAAAGAAAACACAATTTGAAAACTAGGGCCACGACTCACACAACTAAGCCCTGACACAGAACTCCACTCTGATACCAACTTTGTCACGACCCAAAATAGGGGCCATGACCGGCGCTAGGGAACGGGAATTCTTTTGAATCCGGAACCCATAGCAAGCCTTAAAATAAAATAAAACACATAATAATAATAATAATAATAATAATAATAATAATAATAATAATAATTAAAATATTGTGTAGCGAAAATAAAATCATAAATAATTAAATAATAATCCACCATGGGATTTAAATCAAAACTCAATCTCATATATATAAATAAATCTTTAATACAAATCCAGTTCAAATATTTAAAGTACATATCTCATATAAATATAATACAACAATCTCACAGTCGACCATAACTACCGCAGTGTCTAGATTATTAAATAAAACTCAAATAAGTAGTTTACATAAAGAAGCCAGAGCGGAAGAAATCCGACGTATAGGTCTGCTACTGAGGTCTGATGAAGATGACTCTCTTGAAAAATAGTCAACGGAGGGGAGTCAGACCTCACTGAGTGAATTACTATAATATATATACATGCATACTAAATGTCAATGCACACAGTCAAAAGTATATATATAATAAATATATATACAATCAAATACACATAGATGCAATAAAATCATTTATATTTTTGCTGAAAATCACCGTTTATGAAGGATCAAATAGAACCCTAGAAAATCGCAACCTCAAAACAGTGTTAGACAGCACTCTAGCCATACAGGCTCACTTATTCCAATATATTCACTTGTTCCATTTGGATAGTAGACTGGCCCCGAGACACTAAGTCAATCGACCTCCAGCAGTCTGACTGTCAGTGTGATTGGCCCTGAGACACTTGGTCAATCGAGCTCCAGCAATCACACTCCCAAATCATATCTCACACATTAAATAATCAAATCTAATCAAAATCCAAAAATGGTTAGTAATATAGCCTAAATGCTATCAATGTACCGGTACGTACTCGGTCCTAGTGCTGCCCACTAGGTAGCACGCTCTATTGATATCCTTCATTATTAAATATAAAACATACATTCATAAATAAATGATGCATGGATTTAAATAAAATAGCACATAAACTATATATATACTAGAAATATACCAAAAGTAAACCAGGTATATTTTGAGTATATATACGTCAAATAAATCCAATTAATTTACAAAATAAACTATAAATATATTCAAAAACATTTTAAACATAATTTATTAATAAAACATGTATATAGTTTAACATATGCCGAAAATAAACTAAAAATAAACCAAAAGTAAACTAAAATAAACTCAAGTACTAATTAATACCATTATGCATTTTTAGTCAAAATAAAACATAGATTTCTAAAATCATGCACCCTAGAGCATATATATATATATATATATATATATATATATATATATAATAGTAACTCATAATTATTGTGCTCCTCGAGATGGGTCCGATGGGCCTGATCCACTAGGCCTCGGTCTCGGCGCAACTAAAGAAACAAAAGACCACAGAATATCAGAATACATCTACAAAAGTTCTAAAGACTCGTTCTAGATTACTAGATAAATAATTAAATTAGAATTCTACCGAACATCACGTTTTATGAGAATTCTACCAAAAATCCGGCAGAACCTCCCCTGTAAAATGGACATCTCTCTACTCAAAGAGTAGAGTCGGCCCTGCAAAGAAATACACTTTCAAAATAACACAATATTCACAACCAAAATCCCTCGGTCGGACTCCAAACTACAAATCACCGATCGAGGTCCACAATTCACGGAATATTTACAAAATGCCGAAAATACCCTTATATACCAAAAATACATTTTATAAGTACAAATTACGTAATTAACCCTAAAACATAGTAAAAACCGATGAAAACTCATTTTATTAGAAAAATCATATATTATATATATAATTGAAAATAGTTTACGAAAAATAGTTTTATTTAGTTAAAAATACTAAATGATTTGTAGAAATCATTTTTCTGCCCTAAATAACTATTAAAACCAATTTAATTACACTTTTAGCCAATTTAGGGTAAAATTACCAAAATACCCATATATATATAAATATACTAAAATAAATCCAAAAATTCACCAAAAATAAAATAATTGCACAAAATTAATTTTCTCAACATATATTTCAATAATATCACTAAATAAACTCAATTAACTAATTAATTTCAATTAAACACATAATTAATCCTATTTTCTCAAAATTACATACACTAAATAAATTCAAAATAAATACATAAAAATTCACAAAAAATTCCAAATAAATTCCTATAATTCATTTTAACACCTATATTTACCATAAAACACAATTTCATAATTTAATTAATTAATTTTCAAAAATTAGAAAATAATAATAAAATAATCAAAAATACCCAAAAATCAAAATAAATTCCAAAAATTCTACAAAAATTCCCACATGAAGATTAAGCTACTAGGATCATATTTTATGCAGGAATTTTTCATGAATCATTCAAATTGAAGCTCAAAAAAATCAAGAACCCTAATAGGCCGAAATTGCAAAATCAAAACCTAAGCAAATCTAGACCATTTTAAGTGAAACAAAGCTTGGAATCACACTCATTGGAGCTCAAGGAGAAGATAGAGACCAGTGGTGTCGAAAATGGTGGCCGAAAACACTATGAACGATGGTGAGAAGAGTTTCGGCAACTCTAGCTTATTCCGGCCAAACCACGACGGAATAGGGAGCTACTGGCGACGGGGAAGGCTGAGGAAGAAGGTGGCACACCGATGGCAAGGGGAAGGCTGACAGACGGTAGTAATGGTGAGGGAGGCGTGCGTCGGGTTGAAGATGAAGACGATGGCAAGAAACGTAAATAAATCAAACTTATATATATATATATATACTTTAACTTATAATATTATAATACATTGATATTATATTCCAAAAATAATCTACACCACATGTTAAAAATATCAACCAAATATTTATATACATGTACACATATATATAATACATTTTAATTTAATACAACTATATAATATATACTTAATTAAAATTATATATATATATATATATATATATATATATATATATATATATATATATATATATATATATATATGTATGTATGTATGTATGTATGTATATTAATACGATAATTAAAAATCATGCATGGTGTCACGACCCAAACTAGGAGTCATGACTGGCACTAGGAACGGGAATTCTTTCGAATCTGGAATCCGTAGCAAGCCTAAGAAAATAAAATCATACAATAAACAAATAAAAGTACGACCGAATTAAAATTTTTCTGAATCAATAAATAAAATAAATACTCCAAATCCTTTTATAAATGAATACATATTCGTACAATGTTCAAATACAAATTCTCATAGTATTTAATATCCAATTAAAATAATACACTTCCAAAAATTATAACACCACTTTTGCAGTTTCTAGAATACAATTCAAAGTTCATAATATACATTTGCATAAAATAGCCGGGACTGAAGAACACCGGCAAGGAACTCTACAACTAAGGTCTGACGATATGGAATCTCCTGAAAAAAAAATTGAGGGGGGTCAGACCTCACTGAGTGAATTATTATACTATATATACATGCAAACTAAACCATAACAATCAGACATTCTTATATATATATGTATATACACACATTTCACACGAATGTCAAACTCTGCTTTTATAAATATACTATATATAGAAAACGTTTGATTAAATTTATGAAGGATCCATAGAACCCTAATAATAACAACCTCAACAACCCCATCATCACTCTAGCCATGTAGGCTCACTTGATTCCAAATAGAACACTTATTCCAATCTGGACAGCAGACTAGCCCCGAGACACTAAGTCGACTGAGCTCCAGCAGTCTGACTGTCAGTGTGATTGGCCCCGAGACACTTGATCAACCGAGCTCCCGCAATCACATTATCTATCACCTCACATCTCAATCAACCCAATAGATCATTCAATTCACTTATGGACAGTAGACTGGCCCCGAGACACTAAGTCAACCAAGCTCTAGCAGTCTGACTATCAGTGTGATTGACCCCGCAATCACACTATCTAACATACCATTAATCTTAGTCAAATCAATTAAATCAATTATAATCACCCAATTTTAACTCTCACTCAATCCTTATCTATCGTATCGGTACGTACACGGTCCTAGTGCTGCCCACTAGGTAGCACGTTCTATTGATATCCTTCACTTAGAATAAATCATTCATTCGGAAAATAATTAATGTAGAACAATATTCATAATAGTAAAACCAACCATATATATATATATATGTCAAATAAAATACGAAATAAACTAAAGATAAATCATTAATATAGTTAAAAACAATTTAAATAAGTAACAATAATATAACATGCATTATCGTAAAAATATACTTAAATATGCAAAAGATATACCCTAAGTACACAAATCATTTAATAAAACATTTATGTATAAATATTCATTTAAATACGTTTTTGTGTTTAACATATATTCACAAATATACTAAAAGTAAACCTAATTATCTAGCATGCATATATCAAAAATAAACCCTAAATATACCACTAATGTGCTAGGTTTAATTTAATAATAAAATATTTATTTATTTGGAAATAAATAAAAAATATACCAAAAATAAACTTAAAAGTAATTTAAGTGTAGGTTTATAATTTAACATGCAATTATTTAAGAATAAACCTAAAATCTACTGAAACTATACCTAAAGTATACTAATCATTTAATAAAATAATTATGTCTAAGTGTACATTTTAAAACATGTGTATATTACTCAAATGTATTAAACCTAAACCTAATTGTTTAATGTGCATATATCAAACTAACATGCATAATTATTTAATATTCATATATATAAAAATGCAACCCTAGATATACCAAAAATATTATAATTTAAATCATTTTTAAAGCATATAATGAAAATGAAAAATTCTAAATAATGCACCCTATATGCAGTGCATATATATACAGTATAATAACTCACATGTTAGTGCTCCACGAGACAAACTTGACGGGCCTGATCCGTTAGGCCTCGGTCTCGGCGCAGCTAGACAAATAAATGACAACATGAATCAACATAAATTTAATGAAAATTCTAAAGACTCGATCTAGAATTTTAGATATAGAATTAGAATAGGAATTTGACCAGACATCACGTTTTACGAGAATTCTACGGTAAATCCGACAGAACCTCCCCTGTAAAATGGACATCTCTCTACTTAAAGAGTAGAGCCGGTCCTGCAAAGAAATACACTTCGGAATAAACACAGAATTACAACCAAAATCCCTCAGTCGAACTCCAAACTACAATTCACCGACTGAGGTTCACAATTCACAAAATATTTATAAAATACCAAAAATGTATAATAAAAATATATTTTATAAATCCAAATTACATAATGAACCCTAAAACATACTAAAAATCAATAAAAACCCATTTATTTAGAAAAATAGTATATTATATATAATTTGAAAATAATTTACGAAAAATAGTTTTAATTAGTTAAAAATACTAAAAATTTGCAGAAATCATTTTTATAGCTCAAATAATTATTAAAACCAATTTAATTATATTTTTAACAAATTTAGTGTAAAATGACCAAAATACCCCTATATATATATTCACTATAAATGTTCAAAAATTCACCAAAAATTATATAATTACTCAAAAATTAATTTCTCAACATATAATTCCATAATATCAATAAATATACTCAATTAACCAATTTATTTCAATTTAACACACAATTAACCCTATTTTTCAAAATTACATAAACTTAATAAATTCCAAATAATTACATAAAAATTCACAAAAATTACAAATAAATTTCTATAATTCATTTCAACTCCTATAATCACCATAAAACACAATTTCATAATTTAATTAATTAATTTTTGAAAATTAGAAAATAATAATAAAATAATCAAAAATTCATAAAAATTAAAATAAATTCCAAAAATTCTAAAAAAATTACAGCATGTAGATTAAGCTACTAGGATCAACATTTGTTAAGGGAGTTTGCATGAATCCAACAAATTCAACTTCAAAAAAATTAAAAACCCTAAAATACATAAACTAAAACTTGAAGATATCTAAAAATCTAGAGGTTTTGAGCTCAAATGGAGCTCGGAAATGGACTCACCGGATGAAAAGCTTTCAAAAAAGTCTAGTCCGACGTCCTAAGGTGGCCGGAATCTTCACCGGCGTGAGGAAGCTCCACCTTCGGTCTCCTTCATTTTTCGGCATTCTAGGCGGCGACAGACGATGCTAGTGGCGGCTGGTGGCTGCTGGACGGAAGGGGAAGCAGTGGTGATGGCTGGTTGTAGGTGGGGCGGTCCGGTTGGAAGGAACTGAGAGTGAGGGGAAGAAGAAGAAGAGAAAAAAAAAAGAAAGAAAGCAGGAAATGATTTTACCCATGCTGCATTGACTTATACTTGTACCTTATATATATATATATATATATATATATATATATATATATATATAACTTTACTTTAATTTAAATATTCCCACACCACACACTATAATATATATATATATGTCCACACTACATTATAGTAATATATATATTCCCCACACACAAATAATACTCACCACACAAATATTTTAATATGTTAATAATTTATACACTTAAAATTAATTAATTAATTAATACAAAAATTAAATAATAAAATTAAGGAAATTAATTAAGCTCTAATTAAGTTAACTAAGTACACATATATACAATTTATTTTAGCACTTTAAAATTATATATGAATTCATGCAAATTCATAAAACTAGTCAAAATAATTAATATTAAATTATTTACATGTCAATTTTTCCGAAAATACAATTCCCAGGAAAATTTTACGTAAAGTACTTAAAATAATATAAAATAATTAAAATTAGCTTTAAACAAACAACAAACTCATAAAATATCATAAATATATATACAAAAATTATTAACACTGCATATCCCGATGCAGTATAAAAATATTTAAAAACTCAGGATATTACACATGGACTCATGCAAATACGTAATTCTATTTAAAATAATTAATATTAAATTATTCACATGTCAATTTCCCTGAAAATAAAATTCCCAGGAAAATTTTACGTAAAATACTTAAAATAATATAAACAATAAAAAATTAGTTTTAATTAAATAACAAACTCATAAAATATCAAAGATATATATACAAAAATTATTAACACTGCATATCCCGATACAGTATAAAAATATTTAAAAACTCAGGATATTACAACTTCCTTTGCTCGACAATCCATAGAAGCATAATACTGGGACAACCAATCCATTCCCGAAATCATATTAAACTCGATCACATCCAATAGGAATAAATCTGCCAACAATTCTCTACCCTCTACTAACACGGGACAAGATGGAAAGAAAATGTATGTCTCCAACTCGTCACTAAATGGAGTCAAAACAGACAAAGGAAAACTCATCTTGGAAGACAGACAAGCCACTTTCAAAGAAAACAAAGGAGATACAAATGAACATGTAGCACCAGGATCAAATAAGACTCTAGCCTCAGAGCAACAGACTGGAATAATACCTACTACCATAGTGTTGGATGCCTACGCATTCTGAGGAGTCAAAGTGAAGACCCTAGCCTGACCACATCCTAGCTACTGTGAGGTGAATGGTTGAGTCTGTCCTCTACCTTGGCCCTACTGACTCGCACACTGCATTGGTCGCTGCTGAGGGTACATGGGTGCCTGATATTGTTGAGGCACCTGCTGCAATGCCTGAACAACAGTAGGTGAAGTTCCCTGAGCAAAAGATGTCTAGAATCCATAGTTTAGACAAGCTCTAGCAAAATGTCCAAACTGACCACATCTAAAACATGCTCCTTAAATCCCAACCATGTCATCGTCATCATGAAAGGCTGAATGGATTGAATAAACCAGTCTTGAGCTGCTACCGAGACTAATAGATCCATAATCATAATCCTATGGTAGTCAGAATACCCAGATCTGGTCATGGACTCCATGGTATTAATGAAATCCAATGCATCCCCAGTACCATCAAAGTGAACTCACCCCACTCTAGAGAATAATAAGGCTGCATCAGCATCTAACATCTCCTAAGTCTGCTATTGAAGCATTTGCTGTACAATAGGCATCGCTTGATTAAGAGCTGCCAAGCCCTAGTTAATACCTGCTATACCAGCTGCAAAAGCTACAAGATCCTCTACTGGAATCTGAGGCTCTATCAGAGGCTGATCCTACCTCTGAGTTGCTGCCACTCTAGCTCTACCCCTACCTCTAGGTCAAGGGGTAGGAGGGAGAATCTCATCCTAAAATGATTGCTCCCCGTCATCAGGTTTTGCATCTACAGCAGGGGCATTCCGAGCATGCCTCATTCTGAAAAGATAAGAAAAAATCAAAATTCAAAATAAAACAGGAATACATACTCAGATGCTGAAACCAAAAGATAAGAGATCAACAAATGACGTTTAACAACCTAAGTACCATAGTATTATAAGAAAAAGACAGACATCGATAGTCAAAAGCATGAAAAATGAGCCAAAGCTCTGATACCAACTTTGTCACGGTCCGAACCCAGGGGCACGTGATTGGCATTAGGGAATAGGAAAGCATAAAGCTACCGAAACCATAGTAAGCCTTAAAGGAAAAATTGTGGAATATTTAAACTTTGAAACCTTACAATAAATAAAAAAATCACAATGCACATTATCAAACTGATTTTTCTCAATATAATTTAAGCCATAATATCAGTGCATAAAATAAATAAACTTCAGTTATACAAATAGTATCTCAGTACATAAATTATAAATATATGAAATCCTAAATAAAGTATGCAGTTATACAATTTTCTCTACTGCGGTATACAAAAGTAAATACAACATAACTAAGTAGACCTGCGTATAATAGCTGGTGACGAAGCTACACAGTGAAGAGAAGTAGGCCTAACAGAAAACTCCCAAACTCCTGAAAAAAATTACATTTAAGGGGAGTCAGACCTCACTAAGTAAGTTAATAAAGAAATGAATGTGATTTGAAAACCTCATTAAAAATAAATTTTTATGGAAATATAATATAATATAATTTTATTCAAACCATTTGATATACATGTAATAAATCCATTTTTAAAAGAGAAGAAATAAATATTTAAATGTCTTTTTAATACATTTCAGTATAAAAATTTGGTAAAACCTGATTTATAAATTTTTAACAGTTATACGACCCACTTACATCCAAGACTGCCAGATCCCAAGAGCAAAGCATCACCAGGATTCACAGCTGCAGTCACATCACTTAATCCAATATCACTGGCAGTGTCCGAGAGCAAAGCATCACCAAACCATCAGCCCCAGTAATTTAATAAATAATAATCAAAATTATACTGGCGGTGTCCGAGAGCAAAGCATCACCAGACCTTCGGCCCTAATATTTATTAAATAAACAAATGTTATACTATTGGCGGTGTCCGAGAGCAAAACATCACCAAACCATCAGCCCCAGTAATATAATTAAATAATCACATATTTTACCGGTGCGCAGACGGTCCTAATGAAACCCATCAGGTAGCTCGTTCTACTGTGGTTTATTTAAAAATAAATAAAATAAATAAAACAACAAAAATTAAAATAATAAAAATAAAATAAATCAACTATAAATTAAATCATGCAAAATCATATGAAGAATGCCAACTAGAATCTCATAAAATAAAATTCATAAGAATCTAATATGATTTAAATTAAAAATTCGACACTCAAATCAAATATTAACTTATAGGATAAAGGCGCTCCTCTGGCACATCGTGTCCAACCTCGACTGGTAGATGCAACCGGAGGGACAACTAAAATACAGAAAAGGAAAACGACAATCAGAAAATAGAAACCTAACTTCTAGAATTTCTAAGGAAGACTCGACTCGAACTCAGAATAACAAATTTAGGATTGACCCAATGTCATGTTTTATGAGAAATCTACTAAAAATTTGATAGAGTTTTCTCTATAAAACGAACATCTCTCTATCGAAGTAGAGTCAATCCTGCAAATAAACGCACTTCAAAATTCCACAGTAGCTCAACACCTTGGGTTGGGACCCCAAACTACACAATTCCCAACCTAACCAAGGTTCACCAAAAAATACAAATAAGCAAATACTAAATATTAATTTAGTAAATCACCAAAAATTATAAAAATTAATAATAAATCATAATATAATTTATTTAATTTTTAAAACACTAAATAAAATTATTTTCCACCATAATTTAATAAAATTTCAAATAATAATATAATATTAATAACAATCCAACTTTCCAAATATTCAACATAATATAGTCAAATTCAAACTGTAATTGCCCAACTAGTTTGTTATAACCCGAGTTTTTAAATGTTTTTATATTAAATCAGGATATGCAGTGTTAATAAATTTTAAAACTATATGTTTGATTATTTGATTTTTTTGTGAATAATTAACGATATTTTACATTTATTTATATTTTTCTACGTAAAAATTATCCCGAAACTTATTATCTTGGAAAATAATATTTAAATTTAGTGCATTAATAATTTTAATATTATTATTGTAGGAAATTACATTATTGACCTTTGTTTCATGAGTCAATATATATATATATATATATAAAATAAAACATCATCTTCTTCCTCCGATCCTCCCCGACACCGAGCCACACCCCCATCACCGTCCGTTCCCCTCCTTTTAGAGTGCCTCCCGAAGTGCCGCCCCTCCAGCCAGTAGCTTCGCCGCCTCTGTTGTCTTCTCTAGCGCCATTTGTAGCCTATGGAAGCCGGAATAGCCGAAACTTGTCTCTTCTCCGTTCACCAAATTTTTGGCCATCAAACTTGGTGATTCCGGTGCCGTTGGACTCCTAGAACTCCATAAAAGTCGATTCCAAGCTTCTTGTAGCTTGAAAATTCGATTCGGTAAGGTTTTGAGCTTGATTCCATTTCAGTCATTTTTTATTCTTGATTTTTTTTAACTTCATTCTTTGAGATTCAAGCTTAGTTCCTTCACAAATTATGTTTCCCTTAGCTTAATCTACACTCTGTAATTTTTGGAATTTTTTTTTGATTTTTATGAATTTTTAATTATTTTATTATTATTTTCTAATTTTCATAAATTAATTAAATAAATTATGAAATTGTGATTTTTTGTCACGACCCAAAACAGGGGCCATGACCGGCGCTAGGGAATGGGAATTCTTTCGAATCCGGAACCCGTAGCAAGCCTAAAAATAAAATAAACATGCAATAATAACAATAACAATATAATATGCAGCAGAAATAAAAATCATAATATCATAATATTATTCACATCAACTGGATTTAAATTAAAATCTCATCTCATAGATATATAATCTCTTTAATACAAATCCAGTTTCAATATAATACATCTCTTTAAAATAAAATACATGAAATCCAATACTTTAATTCATAACTACTGCAGTGTCTAGATAAAATGAATAAGACTCAAGTAGATAATTTACACAAAGAAGTCGGGGCGAAAGAAATCCGGTGTATCGACCTGCTACTGAGGTATGAAGAAGTTGACTCTCCTGAAAAATAGTCAACGGAGGGGAGTCAGACCTCATTGAGTGAATCACTATAATATATATACATACACACTAAGTGATAATGCATACAGTCAACAGTATATGTGTATCTAATATATATATAGACAATTTCACACAGATGCAGAAAAATCATTTTTATATATTTTATTGAAAATTATCTTTTATGAAGGATCACATAGAACCCTAGAATAACGCAACCACATAAAATAGTGTTAAACAACACTCTAGCCATACAGGCTCACTTATTCCAAATATATCCACTTAATCCATTTGGATAGTAGACTGACCCCGAGACACTAAGTCAACCGAGCTCCAGCAGTCTGACTGCCAGTGTGATTGGCCCCGAGACACTTGGTCAACCGAGCTCCAGCAATCACACCTCCAAACCACATCTCACATATCAATAATCATATCAAATCAATATCCACAATTAGTTAGTAACATAGCCTAAAGCTATAGGCGTACCGGTACGTACTCGGTCCTAGTGCTGCCCACTAGGTAGCACGTTCTATCGATATCCTTCATTAATAAATAATATAAAACATTCATTCACAATAAATGATGCATGAATTTAAATAAAATAACAACATAAACCATATATATATACCGAAAATATACCAAAAGTAAACCAGGTATATTTCGAGTATATATATATCAAATGCATTCAATCAAATTATAAATTAAGCTGGAAATATATTTAAAAACATTTTAAGTATATTTTATTTATAAAACATGCATATAATTTAATATATACCAAAAATAAACCGAAAATATACTTAATATAAACTTAAGAAATAATCAAATTATTTATGCATATTTAATCAACATAAAACATGCATTTCTAAATCATGCATCCTAAGCATATATATATAGTATAGTAACTCACCTAATGCGCTCCACGAGATAGGTCCGACAGGCCTGGTCCACTAGCCCTCGGTCTCGGTGCAACTAAACAAGCAATAAATAACCAACATCAGAATAAACCTAACAGAAATCCTAGAATTCAATCTAGAGTATTAAACACAGAATCGGAAATTAGGGTTCGACTGGATATCACGTTTTACGAGAATTCTATCAAAAATCCGACAGAATCTCCCCTGTAAAACGGACATCTCTCTACTCAAAAGAGTAGAGCCGACCCTGCAAAGAAATACACTTCGAAAAACTACACAAGGCACAATCAAAATCCCACGGTCGGACTCCAAACTACAGTCCATCGACCGGGGTCCACAAACACAGAATAATTCCAGATATACCAAAAATATCCTTACCACATAGAAATTCATTTTATAAATAGAAATTACATAATTAACCTTAAAACACAGTAAAAACCGATAAAAACTCATTTTATTAGTAAAACCATATATTATATATATAATTGAAAATAATTCACGAAAAATAGTTTTAATTAGTTAAAAATACCAAATATTTTGTAGAAATCATTTTTATACCTTAAATAACTATTAAAACCAATTAAATTACATTTTTAGACAATTTAGGGTAAAATTACCAAAATACCCCTATATATATTAATATACTTAAATTACTTCAAAAATTCACCAAAAATTATACAATTGTCCAAAATTAATTTTCTCAACATATTTATCAATAATATCAATAATTAAACTCAATTAACCAATTAAATTCAAATAAAAACACATTTAACCCTAATTTCTCAAAATCACATAAACTTCAATAATTCAAAATAAATATTTAGAAATTCATAAAAATTCCAAATAAATTCCTATAATTCATTTCAACACCTAATTCAACCATAAACTCCAATTTCATAATTTAAATAATTAATTTCCGAAAATTAGAAGATAATATTAAAATATTCAAAAATACCCAAAAATCCAAAAAATCTCCAAAAATTCTACAAAAATTCATACATGTAGATTGAGCTACTAGGAACAACATTTGTGAAGGTAGTTTCCATGAATCATCAAATTCGAAGCTCAAAAAAATAAAAAACCCTAATAGGCCGAAATTGAAAATTCGAAACCTAAGCAAATCTAAACCATTTTAGCTCAAACCAAAGCTAGAATCACACTCACCGGAGCTCAAGGAGAAGAAAGAGACCGGCGGTGTCAAAAACGGTGGTCGGAATCGACGTGATCGACGATGGATCGACTTTCGGCTTCTCCGGCTAAAAATGGCTTCCAGGCACCGGAAATGGCTACCACAGGCGGCGAGGAAGGCTGGGGAAGGTGGTGGCACACCGGATGGCACACCCACGGTGAAGAAACGGCAGTAGCAGCAACCGGACGGTGAAGGGAACGGTCGGGAGGAAGAAGAAGCTCACGGGGGCAGTTTTGTAATTTTCCAAACTTTTATAATTTTGACAATTTTTAATGTATATATGTATATATATATACTTTACACTATATAATAAAATAATATTAAATTACACACTTTAAATATACACCACACACATAAAATTTAATATTTTAATAATTTATACTAAATAAAAATAATTAAATAACAATAAAACTAATAAATAATTAATATAATATTAGGGTAATATTAAACCCTAATTAAATAAATATATACACACATAGTCTTTATTTAGTATTTTAAAAATACGTATGAGTTCATGCAAGTCCGAAAATACATTTAAAATAATTAATAATGCATTGTTTACGTGAAAATTTCCCCGAAAATGCAAGTCCCGGGAAAATTTTACGTAAAATACTGAAAATAATACACAGTAATTAAAATAGGTTTTAAATACATATCAACTCGTAAAAATATCATATAATATACAGAAATTATTAACACTGCATATCCCGGTACAGTGCAAAAATATTTTAAAAACACGGGATATTACAGTCTTCCCCCCTTACAAGAATTCGTCCCCGAATTCCAGAAAACAAGATCAAAAAGGAAAGAGATACGGGTAAGAAGCTCGCATCTCAGCTTCAGTCTCCCACATATGCTCCTTAACTTTATCGCTGCGCCACAGAACCTTGACCATCGGAATCTGCTTCGATCGCAACTGTCGAACTTGATAATCTACGATCGCCACAGGTTCTTCCACAAACGTCAAATCTTCACTCACTTCTACACTGTCAGGTTGCAACACGTGTGAAGGGTCTGAGATATACTTCCTTAACATCGAGATATGAAATACTGGATGCACCTGTGACATACTCGGAGGCAAATCCAACCGATATGCAACAGTGCCAACTCTCTCCAGAATCTCAAACGGTCCAATGTATCTCGGTGCTAACTTGCCCTTCCTGCCAAATCTCATCACACCCTTCATCGGAGATACCTTCAGAAAAATGAAATCTCCAACCTGAAACTCCACATCTCTGTGCCTAGGATCCGCATAACTCTTCTGTCTGCTTACTACGGTCTCTAATCTGCGCTTAATCACGGTGACTTTCTCTGCAGCATCCTGAACCATCTCAGGTCCAGTCAAAGCTCTCTCACCAATCTCATCCCAACTCAGAGGGGATCTACCCTTCCTTCCATATAACGCCTCATACGGTGCCATGCCAATACTGCTATGGTAGCTGTTATTATATGCAAACTCAACAAGTGACAAATGATCATCCCAGCTACCTCCCAAATCCAGGACACACATCCTCAACATATCTTCCAGTGTCTGGATCGTCCTCTCAGACTGGCCATCTGTCTGAGGATGAAAAGCAATACTGAAATCCAACCTAGTGCCCATCGCTTCCTGCAACTTCTCCCAAAAACGAGAAGTAAACACCGAACCTCTATCTGACACAATGGACACAGGTACTCCATGAAGGCATACAATATGCTTCACATAGAACTTCGCCAATCTAGCAACTAAATATGTGGCTTTCACAGGCAAGAAATGTGCAGACTTCATCAACCTGTCTACAATCACCTAGATGGAATCGTATCCATCCTTCGAATGAGGTAAACCGACCACAAAATCCATAGCTATCCTTTCCCACTTCCACTCGGGAATAGGAAGAGGCTGAAGCTTCCCAGAAGGCTTCTGATGTTCGGCTTTCACTTGCTGACACATCAAACACTTCGCAACATAATCAGCGACATCCTTCTTTAATCCATCCCACCAGTATAGATCTCTGATACTGTGGTACATCTTAGTGATACCCGGATGAACGCTGTAGGCTGTAGAATGTGCTTCTTGTAAAATCTCTTCTCTCAAGTCATCCACATCAGGAACACATAATCTACCACTGATCCACAACACACCATCATCATCGAGTGTGAAATCAGTGAACTTCCCTGCTCTGACATTCTCTGCAAGCTCTTCCAGAATAGGATCTCGGCTCTGAGCTGCTTTAATCCTATCCCTCAGTACAGATCGCACTTTAAACTGAGCTAGCAGTCCACCTGATCTGCTGATCTTCATCATCAGACCTTGATCCACCAACAAATGCAACTCCTGGATCAATGGTCTCCTCTCAACACCGATGTGAGCAAGACTACCTGAGGACTTCCTACTCAAGGCATCTGCTACCACATTAGCTTTACCCGGATGGTAAAGAATCTCGCAATCATAATCCTTCAACAATTCCAACCATCTTCTCTGCCTCAGATTCAGATCTCGCTGCTGAAAAATATACTTAAGGCTCTTGTGATCAGTAAATATCTCACAAGTCACCCCGTACAAATAATGTCTCCAAATCTTCAAAGAAAAAATCACTGCAGCCATCTCAAGATCATGTGTAGGGTAGTTCTGCTCATGCTTCTTCAACTGCCTCGAAGCATAGGCTATCACCCTTCCATTCTGCATCAACACACAACCAAGACCAATTCTAGAAGCATCACAGTAAACTGTGAACTTATCCACACTATTAGGCAAAGCTAATACTGGCGCTGTAGTCAACTTCTCCTTCAACAACTGAAAACTATTCTCACAAGCTTCTGACCACTCGAATCTAACATTCTTCTGAGTTAAGCGAGTCATAGGGGCTGCTATCCTGGAAAAATCCTACACAAACCGCCTATAATACCCGGCTAAACCCAGAAAACTTCGAATCTTCATAACAGAAGTAGGTCTAAGCCACTCAGATACTGCCTCAATCTTCTGTGGATCAACCTGAATACCTTCTTTAGACACTACGTGTCCAAGAAAAGAAACACTCTCCATCCAAAAATCACACTTCGAGAATTTAGCATAAAGCTGATGATCTCTCAGTGTCTGTAGTACAATCCTCAAATGATATACGTGCTCTTCCATACTCCTCGAATATACTAGTATATCATCAATGAAGACTACCACAAACTGATCCACATACGGTCTGAATACTTTATTCATCAGGTCTATAAAAGCTGCTGGTGCATTAGTCAAACCAAAAGACATCACCAGAAACTCATAATGGCCATATCGAGTGCGGAATGCTGTCTTAGGAATATCGGCCTCACTAATCCGTAACTGATGATAACCCGACCTCAAGTCAACCTTAGAAAAGAACTGTGCACCCTGTAGCTGATCAAACAAATCATCTATCCTCGGGAGAGGATACTTGTTCTTCACTGTCACCTTATTCAGTTCTCTGTAGTCAATGCACAGTCTCAGGGTACCATCCTTCTTCTTCACAAATAGGACTGGTGCACCCTAAGGAGAAACACTAGGTCTGATGAAACCTTTATCCAATAACTCTTGCAACTGCTCCTTTAGCTCTCTCAACTCTGCAGGAGCCATATGATAGGGTGGCATAGATATAGGAGTAGTATCTAGAACCACATCTATACAGAACTCAATCTCTCTATGAGGTGGTAAACCTGGTAACTCCGAAAAACATCAGGAAACTCACAAGCAACCGGAACATCTGTGAGTGACAACTTCTCCATTGACGTATCCCTGACCAATGCCAAATATCCCTGACAACCTTTCCTCAATAACTTCCTAGCTGTAATAGCAGAAATGAGATTCTGAGGTGCTGAACTCCTGTCACCAACAAACTTAAATTCTACTTCACCAGGAATTCTGAAAGTCACCTCCTTATTCCTGCAATCTACCACGTCATAGTGCTGAGATAACCAATCCATTCCCAAAATAACATCAAACTCCATCACATCCAACAAAATCAAATCAGTGGGTAATTCTCTATCTCCCACGAGAACTAGACAACCAGAAAGAATAATATCGGCATCCAAAGAATCACTCAGAGGAGTGGCAACTGACAAAGGAAAAGCCATCCTCGAAGCTTGCCAACAAGATTTAGAAGCAAAAACAGGAGAAGCAAATGAATGCGTGGCACCCAGATCAAACAAATCCCATGCATCCAGGTGACAAACAGAAACAATACCTGCCACGACTACATTAGATGCCTGAGTATCCTGCTGAGTCAGATGAAAAACTCTGGCCTGACCTCGACCTCCCTACTGACTGGTAGAAGCTTGGCCAACACCTCTGGCACCTCCTCTAGTACCTCTACCACGACTCTACTATGGAACAAACTGAGTGGAACTCTGATGCTGGGTTGGTGGTAACTGAAATGGCACGGGTGCAGCACTAGCAATCGACTGCTGTGGGAATCGTGAAATCTGCTGCTAGTGATACCCAAAATAAGGACACGATCTTGCAAAATGTCCTGTCTGCCCGCATCTGAAGCATGTCAGCGGTGTCAGATAACACGGTCCCTGATGGACTCTACCATAAGTCTGACAAACACTGGCCGCTGATCCAGAACTACGACCACTGCTGCTGCTCGAAGCACCTAACCCAAATCTGAATGATCTACGCTGACCTCCACGGCCATGTCTACTGCTCCGATGCACTCGCTGCTGCTGTCTCTGACTCTACTGAGTCGGACCTCGCTGCTGACTACTCGAACCAACATGAAAACTTGAATACAGAGTAGCCTGCGATCCACTTGACTGAACTCCCAACTGGTAGTAATCAGGCATCACTCCCTGCCTAACTAACCTCAGCTCAATCTCCTTGGCTAACTCGATCACAGACTCCAGAGTAAGGCCTGCTGTAGGCATACCAGCAAAAGCTGAACCCAAACCAGTAACGTATGTAGTAACAGTGAAATACTGATCTCGCATCAGATCCTCAGCATATCTACCCAGACGAAGAAACTCTCGGGTATACTCCTCTACAGATCGATCTCCACGAGAAATACTAGTCAATCGGAGACGATAACTCAAACGAAAAGGCTCTGGATAGAATCTCCTCATGAATCGCTCTTGGAACTGAGCCCATGTCATCATCATCATATAAGGATGGATCATCTGAATAAACCAGTCTAGGGCTGGTCCCTCAACAGACAACTCAATGATCATGATCCGTTGGTACTCGGTATGAGCAGTCCGAGTCCTAGTCTCGATCGCATGTAGAAAATCTAAAGGATCAGAAGTACCATCAAACGCAATCCTGCCAACTCGGGCATAGAACAAAGCTGCCTCAGGGTCAGACATACCCTGCTGATAGGCAGGCTGAACAACTGGAGGAATAGGAACATCAAACTCAGGCTCAACAGGCTCCTCGTCCTGTAACTCTCTCTGCCTACGGCGACCTGCCACTCCTCGAGGTCTACCCCTGCCATGACCTCTACGTCTAACTGGCTGCTCAGGAGGTAAAACCTCATCCTGAAAAGACTCATCATCCTCGGCCTCAACGATCGGTGGAGCGACACGCGCTCGCCTCCTCATACTAAAAAGACAAATGGAAAGATTCAGACAAAACAGACAACGGAGGAATAACGCTGAAAACTACAGCAAGGAATACTTATCAAGACATACTCCAACCAAATACATTGCAGTGGTCCAACAAAAAACACAACTTTAAAACTAAGGCCACAACTCACATAACTAAGCCCTGACACAGAACATCGCTCTGATACCAACTTTATCATGACCCAAAACAGGGGCTATGACCGGCGCTAGGGAACGGGAATTCTTTCGAATCCAGAACCCGTAGCAAGCCTAAAAATAAAATAAACATGCAATAATAACAATAACAATATAATATGCAGCGGAAATAAAAATCATAATATCATAATATTATTCACATCAACTGGATTTAAATCAAAATCTCATCTCATAAATATATAATCTCTTTAATACAAATCCAGTTTCAATATAATACATCTCTTTAAAATAAAATACATGAAATCCAATACTTTAATTCACAACTACTGCAGTGTCTAGATAAAATGAATAAGACTCAAGTAGATAATTTACACAAAGAAGCCGGGGCGAAAGAAATCCGGCGTATCGACCTGCTACTAAGGTCTGAAGAAGTTGACTCTCCTTAAAAATAGTCAACGGAAGGGAGTCAGACCTCACTGAGTGAATCACTATAATATATATACATACACACTAAGTGATAATGCATACAGTCAACAATATATGTGTATCTAATATATATACAGACAATTTCACACAGATGCAGAAAAATCATTTTTATATATTTTATTGAAAATCATCTTTTATGAAGGATCATATAGAACCCTAGAATAACGCAATCTCAGAAAATAGTGTTAAAAAACACTCTAGCCATACAGGCTCACTTATTCCAAATATATCCACTTAATCCATTTGGACACTAGACTGGCCCCAAGACACTAAGTCAACCGAGCTCCAGTAGTCTGACTGCCAGTGTGATTGGCCCCGAGACACTTGGTCAACCGAGCTCCAGCAATCACACCTCCAAACCACATCTCACATATCAATAATCATATCAAATCAATATCCACAATTAGTTAGTAACATAGCCTAAAGCTATAGGCGTACCGGTACGTACTCGGTCCTAGTGCTGCCCACTAGGTAGCACGTTCTATCGATATCCTTCATTAATAAATAATATAAAACATTCATTCACAATAAATGATGCATGAATTTAAATAAAATAACAACATAAACCATATATATATACCGAAAATATACCAAAAGTAAACCAGGTATATTTCGAGTATATATATATCAAATGCATTCAATCAAATTATAAATTAAGCTGGAAATATATTTAAAAACATTTTAAGTATATTTTATTATAAAACATGCATATAATTTAATATATACCAAAAATAAACCGAAAATATACTTAATATAAACTTAAGAAATAATCAAATTATTTATGCATATTTAATCAACATAAAACATGCATTTCTAAATCATGCATCCTAAGCATATATATATAGTATAGTAACTCACTTAATGCGCTCCACGAGACAGGTCCGACAGGCCTGGTCCACTAGCCCTCGATCTCGGCGCAACTAAACAAGCAATAAATAACCGACATCAGAATAAACCTAACAGAAATACTAGAATTCAATCTAGAGTATTAAACATAGAATCGGAAATTAGGATTCGACTGGATATCACGTTTTACGAGAATTCTATCGAAAATCCGACAGAATCTCCCCTGTAAAATGGACATCTCTCTACTCAAAAGAGTAGAGCCGACCCTGCAAAGAAATACACTTCGAAAAACTACACAAGGCACAATCAAAATCCCACGGTCGGACTCCAAACTACAGTCCACCGACCGGGGTCCACAAACACAGAATAATTCCAGATATACCAAAAATATCCTTACCACATAGAAATTCATTTTATAAATATAAATTACATAATTAACCTTAAAACACAGTAAAAACCGATAAAAACTCATTTTATTAGTAAAACCGTATATTATATATATAATTGAAAATAATTCACGAAAAATAGTTTTAATTAGTTAAAAATACCAAATATTTTGTAGAAATCATTGTTATACCTTAAATAACTATTAAAACCAATTAAATTACATTTTTAGACAATTTAGGGTAAAATTACCAAAATACCCCTATATATATTAATATACTTAAATTACTTCAAAAATTCACCAAAAATTATACAATTATCCAAAATTAATTTTATCAACATATTTATCAATAATATCAATAATTAAACTCAATTAACCAATTAAATTCAAATAAAAACACATTTAACCCTAATTTCTCAAAATCACATAAACTTCAATAATTCAAAATAAATATTTAGAAATTCATAAAAATTCCAAATAAATTCCTATAATTCATTTCAACACCTAATTCAACCATAAACTCCAATTTCATAATTTAAATAATTAATTTCCGAAAATTAGAAAATAATATTAAAATATTCAAAAATACCCAAAAATCCAAAAAATCTCCAAAAATTCTACAAAAATTCATACATGTATATTGAGCTACTAGGAACAACATTTTTGAAGGTAGTTTCCATTAATCATCAAATTCAAAGCTCAAAAAAATCAAAAACCCTAATAGGCCGAAATTGAAAATTCAAAACCTAAGCAAATCTAAACCATTTTAGCTCAAACCAAAGCTAGAATCACACTCACCAAAGCTCAAGGAGAAGAAAGAGACCGGCGGTGTTGAAAACGGTGGCCGGAATCGACGTGATCGATGATGGATCGACTTTCGGCTTCTCCAACCAAAAATGGCTTCCAGGCGCCGGAAATGGCTACCACAGGCGGTGAGGAAGGCTGGGGAAGGTGGTGGCACACCGGACGGCACACCCACGATGAAGAAACGGCAGTAGCAGCGACCGGACGGTGAAGGGAACGGTCGGGAGGAAGAAGAAGCTCACGGGGGCAGTTTTGTAATTTTCCAAACTTTTGTAATTTTGACAATTTTTAATGTATATATGTATATATATATACTTTACACTATATAATAAAATAATATTAAATTACACACTTTAAATATACACCACACACATAAAATTTAATATTTTAATAATTTATACTAAATAAAAATAATTAAATAACAATAAAACTAATAAATAATTAATATAATATTAGGATAATATTAAACCCTAATTAAATAAATATATACACACATAGTCTTTATTTAGTATTTTAAAAATACGTATGAGTTCATGCAAGTCCGAAAATACATTTAAAATAATTAATAATGCATTGTTTACGTGAAAATTTTCCCGAAAATGCAAGTCCCGGGAAGATTTTACGTAAAACACTGAAAATAATACACAGTAATTAAAATTGGTTTTAAATACATATCAACTCGTAAAAATATCATATAATATACAAAAATTATTAACACTGCATATCCCGGTACAGTGCAAAAATATTTTAAAAACATAGGATATTACATTTTTAGTGTCTTTGGTGGTTGAAATTAATTTTAGAAGTTAATTTATAATTTTTGTGTAATTATTATAATTTTATTTAGTTTATGTCAATTTTGGAAATATAGGTTATATATGTATTTTGTTAAAATTAATTGGTTAATTGAGTGTAATTGTTGATTTTATTGAATTATATGTTGAGAAAATAATTTTAGAGTATTTATATAATTTTTAGTGAATTTTTGAGTATTTTTAGTATATTATGTGAATTTTTATATATTAGGGGTATTTTGGTAATTTGGTAGTCATTTTAGTTAAGTATTAAGTTTAATTGGTTTTAATAATTATTTGAGGTATAAAAATGATTTTTACAAATTACTTACTATTTTTAACTAATTAAAACTATTTTTCAAAAATTATTTTCAAATTATATATAATATACTATTTTTGTAAATAAATGGGTTTTTAGTAATTTTTAGTATGTTTTTGGACTAATTAAGTAATTTGGATTTATAAAATGAATTTTTATTAATATTTGTGAATTTATCTGGATATATTGATTTTAATAATATTATATCAATATTAGGGTTTTTAAGTAAATATCGGCGAAATGATGATTTTTAATGTTTAAATATTTAAATTTGCTATATTTGGTATTAAAAAGGGTATTTTCAGTATTTATGGAATTTAAATCTATTTTGTGTATTTTATTATGAATTATGGACCTCGGTCGGTGAAATTTGCAGTTTGAGGTTCGATCGAGGAGTTTTGTGAATTGTATTCGAAGTATGTCTTTCTTGCAGGACCGGCTCTACTTTTTAAGTAGAGAGATGTCCATTTTACAGAGGAGGTTTTGTCAAAATTTCGGTAGAATTCTCGTAAAACGTGACATTCGGTCAAATTGCTATTCTCTATTTGTGTCTAGAATTCTAGATTGAGTCTCTAGAAGTTAAGTTAGAATTATACTGATCTTCGTGTTATTATTTATTTGTTAGTTGCGTCGAGACCGAGGCCTAGTGGACCAGGGCCCGTCGGACCCGTCTTGTGGAGCGCACAATTGTGAGTTATTATAATGTATATGCATTGCTTAGGTTGCATGATTTAGTCTTCTATGTTTTAAATATAAATTTTTGCATAATTGCCTATTTGAATATTTAAGTATATCTTAGGTATGCTGTAATATCCCGTGTTTTTAAATATTTTTATACTGCATCGGGATATGCAGTGTTAATAATTCTATTATATAATATTGATATTTCATGAGCTTTATTTAATTTAAATTGAATTTTTAATTGTTTATTATTATTTTAAGTGCTTTACGTAAAATTTTCCCGGGACTTGCATTTTCGGGAAAATTTTCACGTAAATAATTTACTATTAATTATTTTAAATAGATTTACGGACTTGCATGAACTCATACATATTTTTAAAATACTAGATAACATGTATATGTGTATTTATTTATTTAATTAGGGTTTAATTAATTACCCTAATATTTTATTATTTATTTGTTAGTTTTATTGTTATTTAATTATTTTTATTTATTATTAAATTTTTAAAATATTAAATTATAAGTGTGTGGTGTATATTTAATGTGTGTAATTTAATATTATTTTAATATATAGTATAAAGTATATATATATACATATATACATTTAATATATTAACAAATTATAAAAGTTAGGCTTATTTACCAAATTGCCATCATCCCCTTCTTCTCCCTCCCGACCGTCCCCATCACCGTTCCACTGCCTGCCGTCCTGATTTCTTGCCGTTGGTGTGCCGTCCGGCATGCCACCTCCTTCCTCAGCCTTCCTCGCTGCCTGTTGCAGTCGTTTTCGGCATCTGGAGGTCGATTTTGGCCGGAGAAGCCGAAAGTGGGAGCAACGTCGTTCATGACGTTTTCGACCACCGTTTTCGACACTGCCAGTCTCTTTCTTCTCCTTGAGCTCCGATGAGTGTGATTCCAAGCTTTGTTTCACTTAAAATGGTCTTGATTTGCTTACGTTTTGATTTTTTGAATTCAGCCTATTAGGGTTCTTGATTTTTTTGAACTTCAATTTGATTGATTCATGAAAAAATCCTTCACAAATGTTGTTTCCCTTAGCTTAATCTACATGTGTGAATTTTTGGAGATTATTTTTATTTTTGGGTATTTGTGAATATTTTAATATTATTTTCTAATTTTCGGAAATTAATTAATTAAATTATGAAATTGTGTTTTATGATAATTATAGGTATTGAAATGAATTATAGGAATTTATTTGGAATTTTTATGAATTTCTATGTATTTATTTTGAATTATTTAGGTTTATGTAATTTTGGGAAAATTAGGTTAATTGTGTTTTTAATTGAAATTTATTGGTAAATTGAGTTTAATTATTGATATTATTGATAAATATGTTGAGAAAATTAATTTTGGATAATTATAATATTTTTGGTGAATTTTTGAAGTAATTATAGTATATTTATATATATAGGGGCATTTTGGTAATTTTGCATGAAATTGGCTAAAAATGTAATTTAATTGGTTTTAATAGTTATTTATGGTATAAAAATGATTTCTACAAATTATTTAGTATTTTTAACCAATTAAAACTAATTTCGTGAATTATTTTTAATTATATATATAATATACGATTTTTCTAATAAAATGAGTTTTTATCGATTTTTAATGTGTTTTAAGGCTAATTATGTAATTTATATTTATAAAATGTATTTTTGTGATATAAGGGTATTTTTGGTATTTTTATATTATTCTGTGATTGTGGACCCCGGTCAGTAGACTGTAGTTTGGAGTCCGACCAAGGGGTTGTGGATGAGTTGTTGTGCCTATTTTTTGAAGTGTGTTTCTTTGCAGGGTCGGCTCTACTCTTTGAGTAGAGAGATGTCCATTTTACAGGGGAGGTTCTGTCGAATTTTCGATAGAATTCTCGTAAAACGTGATGTCCGATCGAACCCTAATTTCAATTATGTGTTTAACATTCTAGATCGAGTTCTAGGATTTTCTGTTAGGTTTATTTTGATGTCTATTATTATTGTTTGTTTAGTTGCGCCGAGACCAAGGCCTAGTGGACCAGGCCCGTCGAACCCATCTCGTGGAGCGCACTAAGTGTGAGTTACTATTCTATATATATATATGCTTTAGGGTGCATGATTTAGAAATGCATGTTTTATTTTGATTAAATATGCATAAATAATTTGATTAGTACTTAAGTTTATTTTTAGTTTACTTTTGGTTTATTTTTGGTATATATTAAATTATATGCATACTTTATTAACCATTTATGTTTAAAATGTTTTTAAATACATTTCTAGTTTATTTCGTAATCTATCTGGATTTCTTTGGCATATATATACTCGAAATATACCTGGTTTACTTTTGGTATATTTCTAGTATATATATGGTTTATGTTGTTATTTTATTTAAATTCATGCATCATTTACTTTCATGAATGTATGCTTTATATTTATTAATGAAGGATATCAATAGAACGTGCTACCTAGTGGGCAGCACTAGGACCGAGTACGTACCGGTACGCTTATAGCATTTAGGCTATATTACTAACCTATTTGTGGATATTGATTGGTTATGATTATTTGATGTGTGAGATATGGTTTGGAGGTGTGATTGCTGGAGCTCGATTGACCTAGTGTCTCGGGGCCAATCACACTGACAGTCAGACTGCTGGAGCTCGGTTGACTTAGTGTTTCGGGGCCAGTCTACTGTCCAAATGGAATAAGTGAATATATTGGAATAAGTGAGCCTGTATGGCTAGAGTGTTGTCTAACACTGTTTGAGGTTGCGATATTATAGGGTTCTATTTGATCCTTCATAAACGATGATTTTCAGTAAAATATATAAAATGAATTTCTTGCATTTGTGTGTATTTGCCTGTATATATACATATTATATATACTTTTGACTGTGTGCATTGGCATTTAGTATGCATGTATATATATTATAGTAATTCACTCAGTGAGGTCTGACTCCCCTCCGTTGATTATTTTTCAGGAGAGTCATCTTCTTCAGACCTCAGTAGCAGGCCTGTACACCGAATTTCTTCTGCCCCGACTTCTTTATGTAAACTGCTCACTTGAGTTTTATTTTATTTAGACACTACATTAGTCATTAAATTATTAAAGAAATGTTGTATTATATTTGAACTGGATTTGTATTAAAAGAGTTTATATATATATGAGATGAGTATTTAATTTAAATCCAGTTGGTGAAAATGTTATTGTGATATTTATGATTTTTATTTCCGCTGCATTATATATTGTTATTACTATTGCATGTTTTATTTTATTTTTTTAGGCTTGCTACGGGTTCCGGATTCGAAAGAATTCCCGTTCCCTAGCGCCGATCATGGCCCCTGTTTTGGGTCGTGCTTTTAGTATATTTTTGGTATATTGTGAAACAAATGCATGTTTTCCTCTTTAATTAAATCTAGCTTGTTTTTAATTATATTATTGGTTTAATTTATATTGTTCACGATTTGTTTGAGTTGATTATACATATATATATCTGAAATATACTTAGTTTATTTTAGGTATATTTCTGGTATATATATGGTATATTTGTTTATTTTAAATATCATTATGCATCATTTATTTTCTTGAATGTATGTTTTATATAAATGAAGGATATCGATAGAACGTGCTTCCTAGTGGGTAGCACTAGGACCGAGTACGTACCGTACAACAGTAGATTTTAGGTCAAATTACTAACCTATTAGTGGATTATGACTTGTTGATTGATTTGATTGATATGAGATGTGATTGAGAGTGTGATTACTAGAGCTTAATTGACCAAGTGTCTCGGGGCCAATCTGTAATATCCCGTGTTTTTAAATATTTTTACACTGTACCGGGATATGCAGTGTTAATAATTTTTGTATATATATTACGATATTTTTGTTACGAGTTGATATGTATTTAAAACCTATTTTAATTATTGTGTATTATTTACAGTGCTTTACGTAAAATTTTCCCGGGGCTTTCATTTTCGGGGAAATTTTCATGTAAATAATTTATTATTAATTATTTTAAATATATTTTCGGACTTGCATGAACTCATACGTATTTTTAAAATACTAAATAAAGCCTATGTGTGTAAATATTTATTTAATTAGGGTTTAATATATATTACCCTAATATTTTATTATTTGTTTATTAATTTATTGTTATTTAATTATTTTTATTTATTATTATGTTTTAAAATATTAAATTTTATGTGTGTGGTGTATATTTAATGTGTGTAATTTAATATTATTTTAATATATAGTGTAAAGTATATATATACATATATACATTAAAAATCAAAAGGATTTGCCAAATTATCGTTTAGCCCCTCCCTCTCCATCTTCTCTCCCGATCGTCTACCTTCACTGCGCCTCCCGTTCCAACACGCCGGACCGCTCCTCGCTGCCACCAGCTGCCGCCAACCTCCTTCCCCTTCCTTCCTCCTCCTCTCCGACGTGACCAGGCCGTCGGAAGCCCGCTGGAACGCCTGGAATCCGCCATGGCAGCAAGTTGAGCTTCTCGCCGTCGACGACGATTCCGGCCACCATTTCGTGCACCATCGGTCTTCATCGACTCCTTGAGCTCCGGTGATTCCAATTCTAAGCTCCTTTCAGCCTGAAATCAAGTGGATTTTGAGGTTTGAGCTAAAACTCAATTCGGTCACATTAGGGTTTTTGATTTTTTTGAGCTTCGAATTGATTGATTCATGAAAACTCCCTTCACAAATGTTGATCCTAGTAGCTTAATCTACATGTATGAATTTTTGGAGATTTTTTTGGATTTTTGGGTATTTTTGAATATTTTAATATTATTTTCTAATTTTTGGAAATTAATTATTTAAATTATGAAATTGGGGTTTATGGTTAAATTAGGTGTTGAAATGAATTATAGGAATTTATTTGGAATTTTTATGAATTTTTAAGTATTTATTTTGAATTATTGAAGTTTATGGAATTTTGGGAAAATTAGGTTAAATGTGTTTTTATTTGAATTTAATTGGTTAATTGAGTTTAATTATTAATATTATTGATAAATATGTTGAGAAAATTAATTTTGGATAATTGTATAATTTTTGGTGAATTTTTGAAGTAATTTAAGTATATTTATATATATAGGGGTATTTTGGTAATTTTACCCTAAATTGTCTAAAAATGTAATTTAATTGGTTTTAATAGTTATTTAAGGTATAAAAATGATTTCTATAAATTATTTGGTATTTTTAACTAATTAAAACTATTTTTCGTAAATTATTTTCAATTATATATATAATATACGGTTTTTCAAATAAAATGAGTTTTTATCGGTTTTTACAGTGTTTTAAGGTTAATTATGTAATTTCTACCTATAAAATGTATTTTTAGGTTTTAAGGGTATTTTTGGTATTATCTGAATTGTTCTGTGTTTGTGGACCCCGGTCGGTGGACTGTAGTTTGGAGTCCGACCGAGGGGTTATGGTTGAGTGTTGAGCTTATTTTTCGAAGTGTATTTCTTTGCAGGGTCGGCTCTACTCTTTTGAGTAGAGAGAAGTCCGTTTTACGGGGCAGGTTCTGCCAAATTTTTAGTAGAATTCTCGTAAAACGTGATATCAAGTTGAACCCTAATTTCTAATTCTATGTTTAACACTCTAGATCGAATTCTAGGATTTCTGTTAGGTTTATTCTAATGTCTGTTGTTATTGCTTTTTTAGTTGCGTCGAGACCGAGGGCTAGTGGACCAGGCCCGTCGGACCCGTCTCGTGGAGCGCACTAGGTGAGTTACTATACTATATATATATGCTTAGGATGCATGATTTAGAAATGCATGTTTTATGTTGATTAAATATTCATAAATAATTTGATTATTTCTTAAGTTTATATTAAGTATATTTTTGGTTTATTTTTGGTATATAATAAATTATATACATATTTTGTTAATAAAATATATTTAAAATGTTTTTAAATATATTTTTAGTTTAATTTATGATTTGACTGGATTTATTTGACGTATATATATACTCGAAATATACCTGGTTTACTTTTGGTATATTTCTAGTATATATATGGTTTATGTTGTTATTTTATTGAAATTCATGCATCATTTATTTTTGTGAATGAATGTTTTATATTTATTAATGAAGGATATCGATAGAACGTGCTACCTAGTGGGCAGCACTAGGACCGAGTACGTACCGGTACGCCTATAGTATTTAGGCTATATTACTAACTTATTTGTGGATATTGATTTGATGTGATTATTGATGTGTGAGATATGGTTTGGAGGTGTGATTGCTGGAGCTCGGTTGACCAAGTGTCTCAGGGCCAATCACACAGGCAGTTAGACTGCTGGAGCTCAGTTGACTTAGTGTCTCGGGGCCAGTCTACTGTCTAAATGGATTAAGTGGATATATTTGGATTGAGTGAGCCTGTATGGCTAGAGTGTTGTCTAACACTATTTCCGAGGTTTCGATATTCTAGGGTTCTATATGATCCTTCATAAACTGTGATTTTCAATAAAATATATATAAAAAATGATTTTATTGCATCTGTGTGTAATTGCTTGTATATATATATTAGATATGTACTGTTGATTGTATGCATTATCATTTAGTGTGTATGTATATATATTATAGTAATTCACTCAGTGAGGTCTGACTCCCTTCCGTTGACTATTTTTCAGGAGAGTCAACATCTTCAGACCTCAGTAGCAGGTCGATACGCCGTATTTCTTCCGCCCCGGCATCTTTGTGTAAATTACTTACTTGAGTCTTATTTTTATAATCTAGAGACTGCAGTAGTTGTGAATTAAAGTGTGGGATTTCATGTATTTCATTTAAAGAGATGTATTATATTGAAACTGGATTTGTATTTAAAGATATATATGTGATGAGATGAGATTTGATTTAAATCCAGTTGGTGTATATACTATTATGATATTTATGATATTTATTTTTCACTGCATATAATATTATATATTATTATTACTATGCATGTTTATTTTATTTTTAGGCTTGCTACGGGTTCCGGATTCGAAAGAATTCCCATTCTCTAGCGCCGGTCATGGCCCCTGTTTTGGGTCGTGACAAAGTTGGTATCAAAGCGAAGTTATGTGTCAAGGCTTAGTTATGTGAGTTGTGACCCTAGTTTTAAAGTTGTGTTTTCTTTTGGTAACTACTGCAGTGTATTAGGTTCGAGTATGTCTTGATACGTATTCCTTGCTGTAGTTTTCTGCGTTATTCCTCCGTTGTCTGTTTTGTCTGAATCTTTCCATTTGTCTTTTCAGAATGAGGAGGCGAGCGCGTGTCGCTCCACCGATCGTTAAGGCCGAGGATGATGAGTCTTTTCAGGATGAGGTTTTACCTCCTGAGCAGCCAGTTAGACATAGAGGTCGTGGCAGAGGTAGACCTCGAGGAGCGGCAGGTCGCCGTAAGCAGAGAGAGTTATAGGACGAGGAGCCTGTTGAGCCTGAGTTTGATGTTCCTGTTCCTCCAGTTGTTCAGCCTGCCTGACCCATATGTCTGAACCCTGAGGCAGCTTTGTTCTATGCCCGAGTTGGCAGGATTGCGTTTGATGGTACTTTCGATCCGTTAGATTTTCTACATGCGATCGAGACTAGGACTCGGACTGCTCATACCGAGTACCAGCAGATCATGATCGTTGAGTTATCTGTCGAGGGACCAACCCTAGATTGGTTTATTCAGATGATCCAGCCCTATATGATGACGATGACGTGGGCTCAGTTTTGAGAACGATTTATGAGGAGATTCTATCCAGAGCCTCTTCGTTTGAGCTATCGTCTTCGATTGACCAGTATTTCTCATGGAGATCGATCTGTAGAGGAGTATACCCGAGAGTTTCTTCATCTGGGTAGATATGTTGAGGATCTGATGCGAGATCAGTATTTCGCGGTTACTACATACGTTACTGGTTTGGGTTCAGTTTTTGCTGGTATGCCTACAACAGGTCTTACTCTGGAGTCTATGATCGAGTTGACCAAGGAGATTGAGCTGAGGCTAGTTAGGCAGGAAGCGATGCCTGATTATTACCAGCTAGGAGTTCAATCGAGTGGATTACAGACTACTCCGTATTCGAGTTTTCATGTTGGTTTGAGTAGTCAGCAACGAGGTCCGACTCAGCAGAGTCAGAGACAGCAGCAGTGAGTGCATCGGAGTAGTAGACATGCCCGTGGAGGTCAGCGTAGATCGTTCCAATTTGGATCAAGTGCTTCGAGCAGCAGCAGTGGTCGTAGTTCTGGATCAGCAGCCAGTGTTTGCCAGACTTGTGGTAGAGTCCATCAGGGACCGTGTTATCTGACACCACTGACATGCTTCAGATGCGGGCAGACAGGACATTTTGCCAGATCGTGTCCTTATTCTGGGTATCAGCAGCAGCAGATTCCATGATTCCCACAGCAGTCAATTGCTAGTGCTGCACCCGTGCCATTTCAGTTACCACCAGCTCAGCATCAGAGTTCCACTCAGTTTGTTCCACAGCAGAGTCATGGTAGAGGTACTAGAGGAGGTGCCAGAGGTGTTGGCCAAGCTTCTACTAGTCAGTAGGGAGGTCGAGGTCAGGCCAGAGTTTTTCATCTCACTCTGCAGGATGCTCAGGCATCTAATGCAGTCGTGGCAGGTGTTGTTTCTGTTTGTTACCTGGTGCTTGGGTTTTATTTGATCCAGGTGCCACGCATTCGTTTGTTTCTCTTATTTTTGCTTCTAAATCTTGTTGGCAAGCTTCGAGGATGGCTTTTCCTTTGTCCGTTGCCACTCCTCTGAGCGATTCTTTGGACACCGATATTGTTCTTTCTGGTTATCCAATTCTCGTGGGAGATAGAGAATTACCCGCTGATTTGATTTTATTGGATGTGATGGAGTTTGATGTTATTTTGGGAATGGATTGGTTATCTCAGCACTATGCCGTGGTAGATTGCAGGAATAAAGAGGTGACGTTCAGAATTCCTGGTGAAAAAGATTTTAAGTTTGTTGGTGATAGGAGTTCAGCACCTTAGAATCTTATTTCTGCTATTATGGCTAGGAAGTTATTGAGGAAAGGTTGTCAGGGATATTTGGCATTGGTCAGGGATACGTCAGTGGAGAAGTTGTCACTCACAGATGTTCCTGTTGCTTGTGAGTTTCCTGATGTTTTTCCCGAGGAGTTGCCAAGTTTACCACCTCATAGAGAGATAGAGTTTTGTATAGATGTGGTTCCAGGTACTACTCCTATATCTATGCCACCCTACATAATGGCTCCTGCAGAGTTGAAAGAGTTGAAGGAGCAGTTGCAAGAGTTGTTGGATAAAGGTTTTATTAGACCCAGTGTTTCTCCTTGGGGTGCACCAGTCCTGTTTGTGAAGGAGAAGGATGGTACCCTGAGACTGTGCATTGACTACAGAGAGCTGAATAAGATGACAATGAAGAACAACTATCCTCTCCCGAGGATAGATGATTTGTTTGATCAGCTACAGGGTGCACAGTTCTTTTCTAAGGTTGACTTGAGGTCGGGTTATCATCAGTTGCGGATTAGTGAATATGATATTCCTAAGACAGCGTTCCGCACTCGATATGGCCATTATGAGTTTCTGGTGATGTCTTTTGGTTTGATTAATGCACCAGCAGCTTTTATGGACTTGATGAACAGGGTATTCAGACCGTATGTGGATTAGTTTGTGGTAGTCTTCATTGATGATATACTGGTATATTCTAGGAGTATAGAAGAGCATGTATATCACTTAAGGATTGTACTACAGACACTGAGAGATCATCAGCTTTATGCTAAATTCTCGAAGTGTGATTTCTGGATGGAGAGTGTTTCTTTTCTTGGACACGTAGTGTCTAAAGAAGGTATTCAGGTTGATCCACAGAAGATTGAGGCAGTATCTGAATGGCGTAGACCTACTTTTGTTATAGAGATTTGAAGTTTTCTGGGTTTAGCCGGGTATTATAGGCGGTTTGTGCAGGATTTTTCCAGAATTGCAGCCCCTATGACTCGCTTGACTCAGAAGAATGTTAGATTCGAGTGGTCAGAAGCTTGTGAGAATAGTTTCCAATTGTTGAAGGAGAAGTTGACCACAGCACCAGTATTAGCTTTGCCTAATGGTGTGGATAAGTTCACAGTTTACTGTGATGCCTCTAGAATTGGTCTTGGTTGCGTGTTGATGCAGAATGGAAGGGTGATAGCCTATGCTTCGAGGCAGTTGAAGAAGCATGAGAAGAACTATCCTACACAGGATCTTGAGATGGCTGCAGTGATCTTTGCTTTGAAGATTTGGAGACATTATCTGTACGGGGTGACTTGTGAGATATTTACTGATCACAAGAGCCTTAAGTACATTTTTCAGCAGCGAGATCTGAATTTGAGGCAGAGAAGATGGTTGGAATTATTGAAGGATTATGACTGTGAGATTCTATATCATCTGGGTAAAGCTAATGTGGTAGCAGATGCCTTGAGTAGAAAGTCCTCAGGCAGTCTTGCTCACATCGGTGTTGAGAGGAGACAATTGATCCAGGAATTGCATCTGTTGGTGGATCAAGGTCAGATGATGAAGATTAGTAGATCAAGTGGACTGCTAGCTCAGTTTAAAGTACGATCTGTACTAAGGGATAAGATTAAAGCAGCTTAGAGCCGAGATCCTATTCTTGAAGAGCTTGTAGAGAATGTTCTAGCAGGGAAGTTCACTGATTTCACACTTGATGATGATGGTGTGTTGTGGATCAGTGGTAGATTGTGTGTTCCTGATGTGAATGATTTGAGAGAGGAGATTTTAGAGGAAGCACATTCTACAGCTTATAGCGTACATCCGGGTGTTACTAAGATGTACCACAGTATCAGAGATTTATACTAGTGGGACGGATTGAAGAAAGATGTCACTGATTATGTTGCTAAGTGTTTGACATGTCAACAAGTGAAAGCCGAACATCAGAAGCCTTCTGGGAAGCTTCAGCCTCTTCCTATTCCCGAGTGGAAGTGGGAAAGGATAGCTATGGATTTTATGGTCGGTTTACCTCGTTCGAAGGATGGATATGACTCCATCTGGGTGATTATAGACAGGTTGACAAAGTCTGCACATTTCTTGCCTGTGAAAGCCACATATTTAGTTGCTAGATTGGCGAAGTTGTATGTGAAGCATATTGTGTGCCTTCATGGAGTACCTGTGTTCATTATGTCAGATAGAGGTTCAGTGTTTACTTCTCGTTTTTGGCAGAAGTTGCAGGAAGCGATGGGCACTAGGTTGGATTTCGGTACTGCTTTCCATCCTCAGACAGATGGCCAGTCTGAGAGGACGATCCAGACACTGGAAGATATGTTGAGGATGTGTGTCCTGGATTTGGGAGGTAGTTGGGATGATCATTTGTCGCTTGTTGAGTTTGCATATAATAATAGCTACCATAGCAGTATTGGCATGGCACCATATGAGGCGTTGTATGGAAGGAAGTGTAGATCCCCTTTGAGTTGGGATGAGATTGGTGAGAGAGCTTTGACTGGACCTGAGATGGTTCAGGATGCTGCAGAGAAAGTCGCCATGATCAAGCGAAGATTAGAGACCGCAGTTAGCAGACAGAAGAGTTATGCGGATCCTAGGCGTAGAGATGTGGAGTTTCAGGTTGGAGATTTTATTTTTCTGAAAATATCTTCGATGAAGGGTGTGATGAGATTTGGCAGGAAGGGTAAGTTAGCACCGAGATACATCGGACAGAGTTGGCACTGTTGCATATCGGTTGGATTTGCCTCCGAGTATATCACAAGTGCATCCAGTGTTTCATATCTCGATGTTCAGGAAGTATATCTCAGACCCTTCTCACGTGTTGCAGCCCAATAGTGTAGAAGTGAGTGAAGATTTGACGTTTGTGGAAGAACCTGTGGCAATCGTTGATTATCAAGTTCGACAGTTGCGATCGAAGCAGATTTCGATGGTCAAGGTTCTGTGGTGTAGCGATAGAGTCGAGGAGCATACGTGGGAGACTGAAGCTGAGATGCGAGCTTCTTACCCGTATCTCTTTCCTTCCTGATCCTATCATCTTTTCTTTTTGGAATTCGAGGACGAATTCTTGTAAGGGGGGAAGACTGTAATATCCCGTGTTTTTAAATATTTTTACACTGTACCGGGATATGCAGTGTTAATAATTTTTGTATATATATTACGATATTTTTGTTACGAGTTGATATGTATTTAAAACCTATTTTAATTATTGTGTATTATTTACAGTGCTTTACGTAAAATTTTCCCGGGACTTTCATTTTCGGGGAAATTTTCACGTAAATAATTTATTATTAATTATTTTAAATATATTTTCGGACTTGCATGAACTCATACGTATTTTTAAAATACTAAATAAAGCCTATGTGTATAAATATTTATTTAATTAGGGTTTAATATATATTACCCTAATATTTTATTATTTATTTATTAATTTATTGTTATTTAATTATTTTTATTTATTATTATATTTTTAAATATTAAATTTAATGTGTGTGGTGTATATTTAATGTGTGTAATTTAATATTATTTTAATATATAGTGTAAAGTATATATATATATATATACATTAAAAATCAAAAGGATTTGCCAAATTACCGTTTAGCCCCTCCCTCTCCTTCTTCTCTCCCGATCGTCTACCTTCACTGCGCCTCCTGTTCCAGCACGCCGGACCACCCCTCACCGCCACCAACTGCCGCCAACCTTCTTCCCCTTCCTTCCTCTTCCTCTCCGATGTGACCAGGCCGCTGGAAGCCCGCTGGAACGCCCGAAATCCGCCATGGCAGCAAGTTGAGCTTCTCGCCGTCAACGACGATTCCAGCCACCATTTCGTGCACCGCCGATCTTCATCGACTCCTTGAGCTCCGGTGATTCCAATTCTAAGCTCCTTTCAGCCTGAAATCAAGTGGATTTTGAGGTTTGAGCTAAAACTCAATTCGGTCACATTTTTTTGAGCTTCAAATTGATTGATTCATGAAACCTCCCTTCACAAATGTTGATCCTAGTAGCTTAATCTACATGTATGAATTTTTGTGGAATTTTTGGAGATTGTTTGGATTTTTGGATATTTTTGAATATTTTAATATTATTTTCTAATTTTTGGAAATTAATTATTTAAATTATTAAATTGGGGTTTATGGTTAAATTAGGTGTTGAAATGAATTATAGGAATTTATTTGGAATTTTTATGAATTTTTAAGTATTTATTTTGAATTATTGAAGTTTATGGAATTTTGGGAAAATTAGGTTAAATGTGTTTTTATTTGAATTTAATTGGTTAATTGAGTTTAATTATTAATATTATTGATAAATATGTTGAGAAAATTAATTTTGGATAATTGTATAATTTTTGGTGAATTTTTGAAGTAATTTAAGTATATTTATATATATAGGGGTATTTTGGTAATTTTACCCTAAATTGTCTAAAAATGTAATTTAATTGGTTTTAATAGTTATTTAAGGTATAAAAATGATTTCTATAAATTATTTGGTATTTTTAACTAATTAAAACTATTTTTCGTAAATTATTTTCAATTATATATATAATATACGGTTTTTCAAATAAAATGAGTTTTTATCGGTTTTTACAGTGTTTTAAGGTTAATTATGTAATTTCTACCTATAAAATGTATTTTTAGGTTTTAAGGGTATTTTTGGTATTATCTGAATTGTTCTGTGTTTGTGGACCCCGGTCGGTGGACTGTAGTTTGGAGTCCGACCGAGGGGTTATGGTTGAGTGTTGAGCTTATTTTTCGAAGTGTATTTCTTTGCAGGGTCGGCTCTACTCTTTTGAGTAGAGAGAAGTCCGTTTTACGGGGAGGTTTTGCCAAATTTTTAGTAGAATTCTGGTAAAACATGATATCAAGTTGAACCCTAATTTCTAATTCTATGTTTAACACTCTAGATCGAATTCTAGGATTTCTGTTAGGTTTATTCTAATGTCTGTCGTTATTGCTTTTTTAGTTGCGTCGAGACCGAGGGCTAGTGGACCAGGCCCGTCGGACTCGTCTCGTGGAGCGCACTAGGTGAGTTACTATACTATATATATATGCTTAGGATGCATGATTTAGAAATGCATGTTTTATGTTGATTAAATATGCATAAATAATTTGATTATTTCTTAAGTTTATATTAAGTATATTTTTGGTTTATTTTTGGTATATAATAAATTATACACACGTTTTGTTAATAAAATATATTTAAAATGTTTTTAAATATATTTTTAGTTTAATTTATTATTTGACTGGATTTATTTGACTTATATATATACTCGAAATATACCTGGTTTACTTTTGGTATATTTCTAGTATATATATGGTTTATGTTGTTATTTTATTGAACTTCATGCATCATTTATTTTTGTGAATGAATGTTTTATATTTATTAATGAAGGATATCGATAGAACGTGCTACCTAGTGGGCAGCACTAGGACCGAGTACGTACCGGTACGCCTATAGTATTTATGCTATATTACTAACTTATTTGTGGATATTGATTTGATGTGATTATTGATGTGTGAGATATGGTTTGGAGGTGTGATTGCTGGAGCTCGGTTGACCAAGTGTCTCGAGGCCAATCACACAGGCAGTTAGACTCTTGGAGCTCGGTTGACTTAGTGTCTCGGGGCCAGTTTACTGTCTAAATGGATTAAGTGGATATATTTGGATTGAGTGAGCCTGTATGGCTAAAGTGTTGTCTAACACTATTTTCGAGGTTTCGATATTCTAGGGTTCTATGTGATCCTTCATAAACTGTGATTTTCAATAAAATATATATAAAAAATGATTTTATTGTATCTGTGTGTAATTGCTTGTATATATATATTAGATATGTACTGTTGACTGTATGCATTATCATTTAGTGTGTATGTATATATATTATAGTAATTCACTCAGTGAGGTCTGACTCCCCTTCGTTGACTATTTTTCAGGAGAGTCAACATCTTCAGACCTCAGTAGCAGGTCGATACGCTGGATTTCTTCCGCCCTGGCTTCTTTGTGTAAATTACTTACTTGAGTCTTATTTTTATAATCTAGACACTGCAGTAGTTGTGAATTAAAGTGTGGGATTTCATGTATTTCATTTAAAGAGATGTATTATATTGAAACTGGATTTGTATTTAAAGATATATATGTGATGAGATGAGATTTGATTTAAATTTAGTTGGTGTATATACTATTGTGATATTTATGATTTTTATTTTCTGCTGCATATAATATTATATATTGTTATTACTATGCATGTTTATTTTATTTTTAGGCTTACTACGGGTTCCGGATTCGAAAGAATTCCCGTTCCCTAGTGCCGGTCATGGCCCCTGTTTTGGGTCATTACACAATCACATTAACAGTCTGATTGCTGGAGCTCGGTTGACTTAGTGTCTCGGGACCAGTCTACTGTCCAGTTGGACTAAGTGAATTATTTTGGAACTAAGTGGGCATGTATGGCTCAAGTGAGTTCTATTGATATTTGAGGTTGCGAAAATATAGGGTTCTATTTGATCCTTCATAAACCGATGGTTTTCATTATAAAATGATTTTCTTTGCATCCGTGTGTATTTGCCTGTATGTGTATTTTGAGTGGTTGCATTTGTCATTTAGTTATGCATGTATATATATTATAATAATTCACTCAGTGAGGTCTAACTCCCCTCTGTTGATATTTTTCAGGAGAGTCTTCATCTTCAGAGCTCAGCAGTAAACCTGTACGCTGGATTTCTTCCACTCCGGCTTTATTATGTAAATCACTTACTTGAGTTTATTTTGTACTCTAGATACTGCAATAATGGTTGTATTTAAATCTATCATGAGTTGTATTGGTATTTACGTATGTACAAGGATTTTACTTCAGAGTGTTACCCTGAAGGTTGTATTAAAAGATTTCTATTTATGATATTTATATAAGATGTGATTTTATGATATTAAGGATGTTGAGAAGTTATTTTATTATTCGAGATTTTAATTTCCGCTGAATAAATATTTTATTTATTTTATTTTATTGCTTGCTTTTATTTTAAGGTTTACTATGGGTTCCAGATTTGAAAGAATTCATGTTCCCTAGTGCCAGTCATGGCTCCCTGTTTTGGGTCGTGAAATAGTTTAAATATACTATAATATTAATTAAAAACTCATTAAAACCACAAAACAATAAATAATTTAATTTTGAATAAATTTTCAAAAATAGTTAGTATTAATTAACTAAAAATAATAAATAATTTATAAAAATTATTTTAATACTAAATTTTATCTCAAAATTAACTAAAACATAGTATTTAATTATAATATCAACAAAAACACACCATTTACCTATTATTTCAAAATTTAAATAATAATAATAATTTCTTAAAAAATTAAATAAATTATCAAAAATTATTTTAGCACTACTAAAATTACTAACACTAATTAACTCAAATATTCAACTAAAAATAATTAATTAAGCACATTAACAAAATATACATAAAACTTGAAATACCTAAATAAAAATACAAAAATTCCATAAAAATCAATTTAATTAATCTAAATTAATTTTGATATACTCTTAACCAAAATTAACCCCAATTAATTTAGATCCACAAATATAAGTATAGATCAACTCAAAAATTAACCACATAATTAAAATAAAGTTCTGGGTAATTAGTAAATATAATAAAAATCAACAAAAATATTTAATCAACACAAAATCAACTAATAACAGCCCTAAACAACTAAAAATAAATCTGACAACTAACTAAAATCAACTAGAAACTAACTGAAATCAACTAGAAATCAACTAAAATGAACTAGAAATTAACTATAACAATTCTAACTAACTAACCTAAAACTCACTTACAACAGAAATCAGGATGCAGAAAAGAGCTGCTGGACGAACCAGAGCTGTTGATATGCTACTGCCTCACGCTGCTAGACCTGCTGCTGCTTCCATTGATGTTGTTTAGCGCTACTTCACTGCACGCTGCTGCTGCTGTTGGTGAGAGAGGCTGCTGCTGTGCAGGGACAGCAAGGAGGAGAAGAAGTAGCTGAGGAAGATGGCAAAGCATGGAGATGGCTGCTGCTGGAGGAAGAAAAGGAGGTAGTAGCAAGGGAAGAAAAGAAAAAAACCATCAGGGAAAGGAAAGAAATTTTTGTCCCGAGAAAAAAAAAACTTTTTGACCTACTTTTTGGTCTGAAAAGTACAATATAATATACATACATACATATATACATATATATATGTATGTATGTATGTATGTATGTATGTATGTATGTATGTATGTATGTATGTATATATATATATATATATACAACAACAATAATATTATTAACTCTAGTAAAATAATGCTATAAATAAATATTTAGACAATTAAAATAATAAAGTATGTGCATATATTAAAATGAGGTAAAAATAATAATATCATTAGTTCTCGAATAAAATTTTAAATTTAGTACTTAAATATAATAATTTTAATCTCACAATTATAACAATATAAAATAAAGATAATTAATATTGTTGAAACCTCAATATTTACATATAAAAAATATATATATAGTTTAAAAATATTCAGGTTATTACATTCTTCTTCTTCTTCTTCTTCGCCCGAAGCCTTCTCTATCACTGAAGCCGCCCCAGCTGACACAACTGAACGCCACCACCTTCAGCCACTTCCAGTCATCGTCCACTACCGTCAGCTTGCCAAGAAGACACTAAGAATCGCTGGAAACAGAGGAAGCCGAGAGTGAGCTTCAATAACACCGGTGAGGACTCCGACCATTGAACGCTCTTGATTCGGTGAGTCCATTTCCAAGCTTCGTTTAAGCTCAAATCTCTTTGTTTTTTAGATATCTTCAATTTTTAGTTTATGTGTTTTAGGGTTTTTATTTTTATTTTTAACTTGATAATGTTTGATTCATGAAAACCTACTTCACAAATGTTGTTTGTGGTAGCTTTAGCTTCTTAAAAATATTTTTTGTTTATTTTTTTGAATTAATTTGAATTATGGGTAATTTTTGATTATTTTAATATTAACTATTGAATTTTTGATAATTATGTTAATTAATTATTTTTAATGAAAATTTAGTTAAATTAGTGTTAGTAATTTGAGTTAATAATTTTAGAATTATTAAAATAATTTTTAGTGAGTTTATTGTAATATCCCGTATTTTTAAACATTTTTACACTGTACCGGGATATGCAGTGTTAATAATTTTTGTATATATACTATGATATTTTTACTAGTTGATGCGTATTTAAAACCTATTTTAATTATTGTGTATTATTTACAGTGCTTTACGTAAAATTTTCCCGGGACTTACATTTTCGGGGAAATTTTCACGTAAATAATTTATTATTATTTATTTTAAATACATTTTTGGATTTTCATGAACTCATACGTATTTTTAAAATACTAAATAAAGCCTATGTGTACATATTTATTTAATTAGGGTTTAATTAATATTACACTAATATTTTATTGATTGTTTATTTATTTTATTGTTATTTAATTATTTTTAATTAATATTAAATGTTGAAATATTAAATTTTATGTGTGTGGTGTATATTTAATGTGTGTAATTTAATATTATTTTATTATATAGTATAAAGTATATATATATATATATACATATTATAAGTCAAAAGAATAAACTTTTGGAAAATTACCATTTTGCCCCCCGACTATCTCCTTCTTCCCCGACCGTTTCCTTCGTCGTCCAGACACCTGTCATGCCATTTTCTCACCATTGGTGTGCCGTTCTGTGTGCCACCTCCTTCCTCAGCCTCTTCTGCCGCCTGTAGTAGCCGTTTCCGGCGTTTGGAAGTGGATTTTGGCCGGAGAAGCCGAATTTCCTTCCACCGTCGATCACGACGATTCCGGCCACCGTTTTTGACACCGCAGGTCTCTTTCTTCTCCTTGAGCTCCGGTGAGTGTGATTCTAGCTTTGGTTTGAGATTAAATGGTCTATATTTGCTTAGGTTTCGAATTTTTGATTTCGGCCATATTAGGGTTTTTGATTTTTTTGAGCTTTTAATTGATTGATTCATGAAAACTCCCTTCACAAATGTTGATCCTAGTAGCTTAATCTACATGTATGAATTTTTGTGGAATTTTTGGAGATTTTTTGGATTTTTGGGTATTTTTGAATATTTTAATATTATTTTCTAATTTTCGGAAATTAATTATTTAAATTATGAAATTGTGTTTTATGGTTAAATTAGGTGTTGAAATGAATTATAGGAATTTATTTGGAATTTTTATGAATTTCTAAGTATTTATTTTGAATTATTGAAGTTTATGTAAATTTGGGAAATTAGGGTTAATTATGTTTTTAATTGAAATTAATTGGTTAATTGAGTTTAATTATTGATATTATTGATAAGTATGTTGAGAAAATTAATTTTTGGATAATTGTATAATTTTTGGTGAATTTTTGAAGTAATTATAGTATATTTATATATATAAGGGCATTTTGGTAATTTTACCCTAAATTGGCTAAAAATGTAATTTAAGTGGTTTTAATAGTTATTTAAAGTATAAAAATGATTTCTACAAATTATTTAGTATTTTTAACTAATTAAAACTATTTTTCGTGAATTATTTTCAATTATATATATAATATACGATTTTACTAATAAAATGAGTTTTTATTGGTTTTTACTGTGTTTTAAGGTTAATTATGTAATTTCTACTTATAAAATGTATTTCTATGTTATAAGGATATTTTTGATATTTCTGAAATTGTTCTGTGATTGTGGACCCCGGTCAGTAGACTGTAGTTGGGAGTCCGACCGAAGGGTAGTGGATTTGTTGTTGTGCCTATTTTTCAAAGTGTATTTCCTTATAGGGTCGGCTCTACTCTTTTCAATAGAGAGATGTCCATTTTACAGGGGAAGTTCTATCGAATTTTTGATAGAATTCTCGTAAAACGTGATGTCCAGTCGAACCCTAATTCTGTTTCTGTGTTTAATATTCTAGATCGAATTCTAGGATTTCTATTAGGTCTATTCTGATGTCGGTTATTTTTTATTTGTTTAGTTGTGTCGAGACCGAGGGCTAGTGGACCAGGCCCGTCGGACCCGTCTCGTGGAGCGCATTAGGGTGAGTTGCTATTATATATATATATATGCTTAGGATGCATGATTTAGAAATGCATGTTTTATTTTGATTAAATATGCATAAATAATTTGATTATTTCTTAAGTTTATATTTAGTTTATTTTGGTTTATTTTTGGTATATAATAAATTGTATACATGTTTTATTAATAAAATATATTTAAAATGTTTTTAAATATATTTCTAGCTTAATTTATAATTTGATTGGATTTATTTGACGTATTTATATACTCGAAATATACCTGGTTTACTTTTGGTATATTTCCGGTATATATATGGTTTATATTGTTATTTTCTTTAAATTCATGCATCATTTATTTGTGAATGGATGTTTTATATTTATTAATGAAGGATATCAATAGAACGTGCTACCTAGTGGGCAGCACTAGGACCGAGTACGTACCGGTACGCCTATAGTATTTAGGCTATATTACTAACCTATTTGTGGATATTGATTGATTATGATTATTGATGTGTGAGATGTGATTTGGGTGTGATTGCTGGAGCTCGGTTGACCAAGTGTCTCGGGGCCAATCACACTGGCAGTCAGACTGCTGGAGTTCGGTTGACTTAGTGTCTCGGGGCCAATCTACTGTCTAAATGGATTAAGTGGATATATTTGGATTAAGTGAGCCTGTATGGCTAGAGTGTTGTCTAACACTAATTGAGGTTTCGATATCATAGGGTTCTATTTGATCCTTCATAAATGATGTTTTTAATAAAAACATATAAAATGACTTTTCTGCATCTGTGTCAATTTGCCTGTATATATACATATTATATATATACTGTTGGTTGTATGCATTGTCACTTAGTGTGTATGTATATATATTATAGTAATTTACTCAGTGAGGTCTGACTCCCCTCCGTTGATAATTTTTCAGGAGAGTCAACATCTTCAGACCTCAATAGCAGGCATGTACGCCGGATTTCTTCTGCCCTGGCTTCCTTGTGTAAACTGCTTACTTGAGTCTTATTTTTATAATAATCTAGACACTGCAGTAGTTGTAAATTAATTTATGGGATTTTATGTATTTTATTTATGTGAAATATTGTATTATATTTGAAACTGGATTTGTACTCAAAGATTTATATATATGAGATGAGATTTGACTTAAATCTAGTTGGTGAAAATAATAATATGATATTTATGATTTTTATTCCCGCTGCATTATATATTGCTACTATTATTGCATGTTTTATTTTATTTTTAGGCTTGCTACAAGTTCCGGATTCGAAAGAATTCCCGTTCCCTAGCGCCGGTCATGGCCCCTGTTTTGGGTCGTGACAAAGTTGGTATCAGAGCGAAGTTCTATGTCAGGGCTTAGTTATGTGAGTTGTGGCCCTAGTTTTCAGAGTTGTGTTTTTTTTGTAACTACTGCAGTGTATTAGGTTTAAGTATGTCTTGATAAGTATTCCTTGCTTAGTTTTCAGCGTTATTCCTCTGTTGTTTATTTTGTCTAAATCTTTCCGTTTGTCTTTTCAGAATGAGGAGACGAGCGCATGTCGCTCCACCGGTCGTTGAGGCCGAGGATGATGAGTCTTTCCAGGATGAGGTTTTACCTCCTGACCAGCCAGTTAGACGTAGAGGTCATGGCAGAGGTAGACCTCGAGGAGCGGCAGGTCGCCGTAGGCAGAGAGAGTTACAGGACGAGGAGCCTGTTGAGCCTGAGTTTGATGTTCTTGTTCCTCCAGTTGTTCAGCCTGTTCAGCCTGCCTATCAGTAGGGTATGTCTGACCCTGAGGCAGCTTTGTTCTATGCCCGAGTTGGCAGGATTGCTTTCGATGGTACTTCCGATCCATTAGATTTTCTGCATGCGATTAAGACGAGGACTCGGACTGCTCATACCGAGTACCAGCGGATCATGATCATCGAGTTGTCTGTTGAGGGACCAACCTTAGATTGGTTTATTCAGATGATCCAGCCTTATATGATGACGATGACGTGGGTTCAGTTCCGAGAGCGATTTTTGAGGAGATTCTGTCCAGAGCCTCTTCGTTTGAGCTATCGTCTCCGTTTGACCAATATTTCTCGTGGAGATCGATCTGTAGAGGAGTATACCCAAGAGTTTCTTCATCTGGGTAGATATGCTGAGGATCTGATGTGGGATCAGTATTTTACAGTCACTACCTACGTTACTGGTTTGGGTTCTGCTTTTACTGGTATGCCTACAGCAGACCTTACTCTAGATTCTGTGATTGAGTTAGCCAAGGAGATTGAGCTGAGGCTAGTTAGGCAGGGAGTGATGTCTGATTATTACCAGCTGGGAGTTTAGTCGAGTGGATTGCAGGCTACTCTGTATTCGAGTTTTCATGTTGATTCGAGTAGTCAGCAGTGAGGTCCGACTCAGCAGAGTCAGAGACAACAACAGTGAGTGCATTGGAGCAGTAGACATGGCCGCGGAGGTCAGCGTAGATCATTCAGATTCGGGTCAGGTGCTTCGAGCAGCAGCAGTGGTCGCAGTTCTGGATCAACGGCCAGTGTTTGCCAGACTTATGTTAGAGTCCATCAGGGACCATGTTATCTGACACCACTGACATGCTTCAGATGCGGGCAGAGAGGACATTATGTCAAATCGTGTCCTTATTCTAGGTATCAGCAGCCGTAGATTTCATGATTCCCACAGCAGTCGATTGCTAGTGCTGTACCCATGCCATTTCAGTTGCCACCAGTTCAGCATCAGAGTTCCACTCAGTTTGTTCCACAGCAGAGTCATGGTAGAGGTACTAGAGGAGGTGCCAGAGGTGTTGGCCAGGCTTCTACCAGTCAGCAGGGAGGTCGAGGTTAAGCCAGAGTCTTCCATCTCACTCAGCAGGATGCTCAGGCATCTAATGCAGTCGTGGCAGGTATTGTTTCTATTTGTTACCTGGATGCATGGGTTTTTTTTTATTCGGGTGCCACGCATTCATTTGTTTCTCCTATTTTTGCTTCTAAATCTTATTGGCAAGCTTCGAGGATGGCTTTTCCTTTGTCCGTTGCCACTCCTCTGAGCGATTCTTTGGACATCGATATTGTTCTTTCTGGTTGTCCAGTTCTCGTGGGAGATAGGGAATTACCCGCTGATTTGATATTATTAGATGTGATGGAGTTTGATGTTATTCTAGGAATGGATTGGTTATCTCAGCACTATGCCATGGTAGATTGCAGGAATAAAGAGGTGATGTTTAGAATTCCCGGTGAAGAAGATTTTAAGTTTGTTGGTGATAGGAGTTCAGCACCTCAAAATCTTATTTCTGCTATTACAGCTAGGAAGTTGTTGAGGAAAGGTTGTCAGGGATATTTGGCATTGGTCAGGGATACGTCAGTGGAGAAGTTGTCACTCATAGATGTTCCTGTTGCTTGTGAGTTTCCTGATGTTTTTCCCGAGGAGTTGCTAGGTTTACCACCTCATAGAGAGATTGAGTTCTGTATAGATGTGGTTCCAGGTACTACTCCTATATCTATGCCACCCTATCGAATGGCTCCTGTAGAGTTGAAAGAGTTGAAGGAGCAGTTGCAAGAGTTGTTGGATAAAGGTTTCATTAGACCTAGTGTTTCTCCTTGGGGAGCACCAGTCCTATTTATGAAGAAGAAGGATGGTACCCTGAGACTGTGCATTGACTACAGAGAGCTGAATAAGGTGACAGTAAAGAACAAGTATCCTCTCCCGAGGATAGATGATTTATTTGATCAACTACAGGGTGCACAGTTCTTTTCTAAGGTTGACTTGAGGTCGGGTTATCATCAGTTGCAGATTAATGAGGCCGATATTCCTAAGACAGCGTTCCGCACTCGATATGGCCATTATGAGTTTCTGGTGATGTCTTTTGGTTTGACTAATGCACCAGCAGCTTTTATGGATCTGATGAACAAGGTATTCAGACTGTATGTCGATCAGTTTATGGTAGTTTTCATTGATGATATACTAGTTTATTCGAGGAGTATGGAGGAGCATGTATATCATTTGAGGATTGTACTACAGACACTGAGAGATCATCAGCTTTATGCTAAATTCTCGAAGTGTGATTTCTGGATGGAGAGTGTTTCTTTTCTTGGACACGTAGTGTCTAAAGAAGGTATTTAGGTTGATCCACAGAAGATTAAGGTAGTATCTAAATGGCCTAGACCTACTTCTGTCACTGAGATTCAAAGTTTTCTAGGTATTATAGGCGGTTTGTGCAGGATTTTTCCAGAATAGCAGGCCCTATGACTCGTTTGACTCAGAAGAATGTTAGATTCGAGTGGTCAGAACCTTGTGAGAATAGTTTCCAATTGTTGAAGGAGAAGTTGACCACAACGCCAGTATTAGCTTTGCCTAATAGTGTGGATAAGTTCACAGTTTACTGTGATGCCTCTAGAATTGGTCTTGGTTGTGTGTTGATGCAGAATGGAAGGGTGATAGCCTATGCTTCGAGGCAGTTGAAGAAGCATGAACAAAACTACCCTACACATGACCTAGAAATGGCTACAGTGATCTTTGCTTTGAAGATTTAGAGACATTATCTGTACGGGGTGACTTGTGAGATATTTACTGATCACAAGAGCCTTAAGTACATTTTCCAGTAGAGAGATTTGAATTTGAGGCAGAGAAGATGGTTGGAATTGTTGAAGGATTATGATTGCGAGATCTTATATCATTCGGGTAAAGCTAATGTTGTAGCAGATGCCTTGAGTAGGAAGTCCTCAGGCAGTCTTGCTCACATCAGTGTTGAGAGGAGACCATTGATCCAGGAGTTGCATCTGTTGGTGGATCAAGGTCTGATGATGAAGATTAGTAGATCAGGTGGACTGCTAGCTCAGTTTAAAGTGCGATTTGTACTGAGGGATAGGATTAAAGCAGCTCAGATCCGAGATCCTATTCTGGAAGAACTTGCAGAGAATATCAGAGTAGGGAAGTTCACTGATTTCACACTTGATGATGATGGTGTGTTGTGGATCAGTGGTAGATTGTGTGTTCCTAATGTGGATGACTTGAGAGAGGAGATTTTAAAGGAAGCACATTCTACAGCCTACAGCGTACATCCAAGTGTTACTAAGATGTACCACAGTATCAGGGATTTATACTGGTGGGACGGATTGAAAAAAGCTATCGCTGATTATGTTGCTAAGTGTCTGACGTGTCAACAAGTGAAAGCCGAACATCATAAGCCTTCTAGGAAGCTTCAGCCTCTTCCTATTCCCGAGTGGAAGTGGGAAAGGATAGCTATGGATTTTATGGTAGGTTTACCTCGTTCGAGGGATGGATACGATTCCATCTGGGTGATTGTAGACAGATTGACAAAGTCTGCATATTTCTTACCTATGAAAGCCACTTATTCAGTTGCTAGATTGGCGAAGTTATATGTGAAGCATATTGTGTGCCTTCATGGAGTACCTATGTCCATTGTGTCAGATAGAGGTTCAATGTTTACTTCTCGTTTTTGGTAGAAGTTGCAGGAAGCGATGGGCACTAGGTTAGATTTCAGTACTGCTTTTCATCCTCAGACAGATGGTCAGTCTGAGAGGATGATCCAGACATTGGAAGATATGTTGAGGATGTGTGTCTTAGATTTGGGAGGTAGCTGGGATGATCATTTGCCACTCGTTGAGTTTGCATATAATAACAGCTACCATAGCAGTATTGGCATGGCACCATACGAGGCGTTATATGGAAGGAAGTGTAGATCCCCGTTGAGTTGGGATGAGATTGGTGAGAGAGCCTTGACTGGACCTGAGATGGTTCAGGATGCTACAGAGAAAGTCATTATGATTAAGTGAAGATTAGAGACCGCAGTTAGCAGACAGAAGAGTTATGTGGATCCTAGACGCAGAGATGTGGAGTTTCAGGTTGGAGATTTCATTTTTCTGAAGGTATCTCCGATGAAGGGTGTGATGAGATTTGGCAGGAAGGGTAAGTTAGCACCAAGATATATCGGACCATTTGAGATTCTGGAGAGAGTTCGCACTGTTGCATATCGGTTGGATTTGCCTCCGAGTATGTCACAGGTGCATCCAGTGTTTCATATCTCGATGTTGAGGAAGTATATCTCAAACCCTTCACATGTGTTGCAGCCTGATAGTGTAGAAGTAAGTGAAGATTTGACGTTTGTGGAAGAACCTGTGGCGATCGTTGATTATCAAGTTCAACAGTTGCGTTCAAAGCAGATTCCGATGGTCAAGGTTCTATGGTGTAGCGACAGAGTTGAAGAGCATACGTGGGAGACTGAAGCTGAGATGCGAGCTTCTTACCCGTATGTCACGACCCAAAACAGGGGCCATGACTGGCGCTAGGGAACGGGAATTCTTTCGAATCCGGAACCCGTAGCAAGCCTAAAAATAAAATAACATGCATAGTAATAACAATATATAATATTATATGCAGCGGAAATAAAAATCATAAATATAATAATATCATTTCATCACTGGATTTAAATCAATTCTCAACTCATCACATATATATCTTTAAATACAAATCCAGTTTCAATATAATACATCTCTTTAAATGAAATACATGAAATCCTACACTTTAATTCACAACTACTGCAGTGTCTAGATTATAAAAATAAGACTCAAGTAAGTAATTTACACAAAGAAGCCGGGGCGGAAGAAATCCGGCGTATCAACCTGCTACTGAGGTCTGAAGATGTTGACTCTCCTGAAAAATAGTCAACGGAGGGGAGTCAGACCTTACTGAGTGAATTACTATAATATATATACATACACACTAAATGATAATGCATATAGTCAACAGTATATATCTAATATATATATACAGGCAATTACACACAGATGCAATAAAATCATTTTTATATATTTTATTGAAAATCACAGTTTATGAAGGATCACATAGAACCCTAGAATATCGAAACCTCGAAAATAGTGTTAGACAACACTCTAGCCATACAGGCTCACTTATTCCAAAATATATCCACTTAATCCATTTAGACAGTAGATTGGCCCCGAGACACTAAGTCAACCGAGCTCCAGCAGTCTGACTGCCTGTGTGATTGGCCCCGAGACACTTGGTTAACTGAGCTCCAGCAATCACACCTCCAAACCACATCTCACACATATCAATAATCATAATCAATCAATATCCACAAATGGTTAGTAATATAGCCTAAATACTATAGGCGTACTGGTACGTGCTCGGTCCTAGTGCTGCCCACTAGGTAGCACGTTCTATTGATATCCTTCATCATTAATAATATAAAACATTCATTCACAAAAATAAATGATGCATGAAGTTCAATAAAATATCAACATAAACCATATATATACTAGAAATATACCAAAAGTAAACCAGGTATATTTCGAGTATATATATACGTCGAATAATTCCAATATAATACAGAATAAACTAAAATATACCAAAATATACATAAAAGCATTTTTAAGAATAATTTAGTTATACAACATGCATATAGTTGAAAATATACCAAAATATACCGAAAATAAACCTAAGTAATACTTAAATCATTTATGCATATTTTATTAAAATAAAGCATACTTTTCTAAAACATGCATCCTAAAGTATATATATATAGTATAGTAACTCACCTAATGCGCTCCATGAGACAGGTCCGACGGGCCTGGTCCACTAGCCCTCGGTCTCGGTGCAACTAAACAAGCAATAAATAATCGACATCAGAATAAACCTAATAGAAATCCTAGAATTCGATCTAGAGTATTAAACACAGAATCAGAAATTAGGGTTCGACTGGATATCACGTTTTATGAGAATTCTACCGAAAATCCGGTAGAACCTCCCCTGTAAAATGGACATCTCTCTACTCAAAAGAGTAGAGCCGACCCTGCAAAGAAACACACTTCGAAAAATAGGCTCAACACAAATCCATAACCCCTCGGTCGGACTCCAGACTACAATCTACCGACCGGGGTTCACAAACATAGAAAAATTCTGAAAATACCAAAAATACCCTTATAACATAGAAATTCATTTTATAAGTAGAAATTACATAATTAACCTTTAAACACAGTAAAAACCGATAAAAACTCATTTTATTAGAAAAACCGTATATTATATATATAATTGAAAATAATTCGCGAAAAATAGTTTTAATTAGTTAAAAATACCAAATAATTTGTAGAAATCATTTTTATACCTTAAATAACTATTAAAACCAATTAAATTATATTTTTAGCCAATTTTGTGTAAAATTACCAAAATACCCCTATATATATAAATATACTTAAATTACTTCAAAAATTCACCAAAAATTATAAAATTATCCAAAACTAATTTTCTCAACATATTTATCAATAATATCAATAATTAAACTCAATTAACTAATTAATTTCAATTAAAAACACATTTAACCCTATTTTCCAAAATACATAAACTTCAATAATTCAAAATAAATACTTAGAAATTCATAAAAATTCCAAATAAATTCCTATAATTAATTTCAACACCTAATTTAACCATAAAACAAAATTTCATAATTTAAATAATTAATTTCCAAAAATTAGAAAATAATATTAAAATATTCAAAAATACCCAAAAATCAAAAAAATCTCCAAAAATTCCACAAAAATTCATACATGTAGATTAAGCTACTAGGATCAACATTTGTTAAGGGATTTTTCATGAATCAATCAATTCAAAGCTCAAAAAAATGAAAAACCCTAATAGGCCGAAATTAAAAATTCGAAACCTAAGCAATTGTAGACCATTTTAGCTCAAACCAAAGCTAGAATCACACTCACCGGAGCTCAAGGAGAAGAAAGAGACTGGCGGTGTCAAAAATGGTGGCCGGAATCGGCATGATTGACGGTGGCCAAAGTTACGGCTTCTCCGGCCAAAACCGACCTCCAGACACTGAAAACAGCTACCATAGGCGGCGGAAAAGGCTGGGGAAGGTGGTGGCACACCGGACGGCACTCTCACGGCAAGGGAACGACACGGCAGACGTCTGGACGGCGAAGGGAAGGTGATCAGGGAAGAAGGAGGCTCGGGGGCAGTTTTGTAATTTTCCAAAGTTTGATTTTTTTTTGATATATAATGTATATATATATATAGATTATACTATATATTAAAATAATATTAAATCACACACATTAAATATACACCACACACATAAAATTTAATATTTTAATAATTTATACTAAATAAAAATAATTAAATAACAATAAAACTAATAAATAATTAATAAAATATTAGGGTAATACTAAACCCTAATTAAATAAATATACACACACATAGGCTTTATTTAGTATTTTAAAAATACGCATGAGTTCATGTGAGTCCAAAAATATATTTAAAATAATTAATAATAAATTATTTACGTGAAAATTTCCCCGAAAATGCAAGTCCCGGGAAAATTTTACGTAAAGCACTGTAAATAAAACACAGTAATTAAAAATAGGTTTTAAATACATATCAACTCGTGAAAATATCGTAATATATATTCAAAATTTATTAACACTACATATCCCGGTACAGTGTAAAAATATTTAAAAACACGGGATATTACACCGTATCTCTTTCCTTCTTGATCCTGTTTTTCTAGAATTTGGGGACGAATTCTTATAAGGGGGGAAGACTGTAATATCTCGTATTTTTAAACATTTTTACACTGTACCGGGATATGCAGTGTTAATAATTTTTGTATATATACTATGATATTTTTACTAGTTGATGTGTATTTAAAACCTATTTTAATTATTGTGTATTATTTACAGTGCTTTACGTAAAATTTTCCCGGGACTTGCATTTTTGGGGAAATTTTCACGTAAATAATTTATTATTATTTATTTTAAATACATTTTTGGATTTGCATGAACTCATACGTATTTTTAAAATACTAAATAAAGCCTATGTGTACATATTTATTTAATTAGGGTTTAATTAATATTACCCTAATATTTTATTGATTGTTTATTTATTTTATTGTTATTTAATTATTTTTAATTAATATTAAATGTTGAAATATTAAATTTTATGTGTGTGGTGTATATTTAATGTGTGTAATTTAATATTATTTTATTATATAGTATAAAGTATATATATATATATATATATATATATATATATATATATATTATAAGTCAAAAGAATAAACTTTTGGAAAATTACCATTTTGCCCCCCGACTATCTCCTTCTTCCCCGACCGTTTCCTTCGCCGTCCAGACGCCTGTCACATCATTTTCTTGCCGTTGGTGTACCGTCCGGTGTGCCACCTCCTTCCTCAGCCTCTTCCGTCGCCTGTAGTAGCCGTTTCCGGCGTCTGGAAGTGGATTTTGGCCGGAGAAGCCGAATTTCCTTCCACCGTCGATCACGACGATTCCGGCCACCGTTTTCAACACCACCAGTCTCTTTCTTCTCCTTGAGCTCCGATGAGTGTGATTCTAGCTTTGGTTTGAGCTTAAATGGTCTAGATTTGCTTAGGTTTCAAATTTTTGATTTCGGCCATATTAGGGTTTTTGATTTTTTTTGAGCTTCGAATTGATTGATTCATGAAAACTACCTTCACAAATGTTCATCCTAGTAGATTAATCTACATGTATGAATTTTTGTGGAATTTTTGGAGATTTTTTGGATTTTTGGGTATTTTTGAATATTTTAATATTATTTTCTAATTTTCGGAAATTAATTATTTAAATTATGAAATTGTGTTTTATGGTTAAATTAGGTGTTGAAATGAATTATAGGAATTTATTTGTAATTTTTATGAATTTCTAAGTATTTATTTTGAATTATTGAAGTTTATGTAAATTTGGGAAATTAGGGTTAATTATGTTTTTAATTGAAATTAATTGGTTAATTGAGTTTAATTATTGATATTATTGATAAGTATGTTGAGAAAATTAATTTTTGGATAATTGTATAATTTTTGGTGAATTTTTGAAGTAATTATAGTATATTTATATATAAGGGCATTTTGGTAATTTTACCCTAAATTGGCTAAAAATGTAATTTAAGTGGTTTTAATAGTTATTTAAAGTATAAAAATGATTTCTACAAATTATTTAGTATTTTTAACTAATTAAAACTATTTTTCGTGAATTATTTTCAATTATATATATAATATACGGTTTTACTAATAAAATGAGTTGTTAGTGGGGTTTTTACTGTGTTTTAAGGTTAATTATGTAATTCTACTTATAAAATGTATTTCTATGTTATAAGGATATTTTTGGTATTTCTGAAATTGTTCTGTGATTATGGACCCCGGTCGGTAGACTATAGTTAGGAGTCCGACCGAAGGGTTGTGGATTTGTTGTTGCGCCTATTTTTCGAAGTGTATTTCCTTATAAGGTCGGCTCTATTCTTTTGAGTAGAGAGATGTCCCGTTTTACAGGGGAAGTTCTGTCGAATTTTTGGGTAGAATTCTCGTAAAACGTGATGTCCAGTCGAACCCTAATTCTGTTTTGTGTTATAGTCTAGATCAAATTCTAGGATTTCTGGTCGGTTCTATTCTGATGTCGGTTATTTATTATTTGTTTAGTTGTGCCAAGACCAAGGGCTAGTGGACCAGGCCCGTCGGACCCGTCTCATGGAGCGCACTAGGGTGAGTTGCTATTATATATATATATATTATATGCTTAGGATGCATGATTTAGAAATGCCATGTTTTATTTTGATTAAATAATGCATAAATAATTTGATTATTTCTTAGTTTATATTTAGTGTTATTTTGGTTTATTTTTGGTATATAATAAATTGTATACATGTTTTATTAATAAAATATATTTAAAATGTTTTTAAATATATTTCTAGCTTATTTATAATTTGATTGGATTTATTTGACGTATTTATATACTCGAAATATACCTGGTTTACTTTTGGTATATTTCCGGTATAGATATGGTTTATATTGTTATTTTCTTTAAATTCATGCATCATTTATTTGTGAATGGATGTTTTATATTTATTAATGAAGGATATCAATAGAATGTGCTACCTAGTGGGCAGCACTAGGACCGAGTACGTACCGGTACGCCTATAGTATTTAGGCTATATTACTAACCTATTTGTGGAATTGATTGATTATGATTATTGATGTGTGAGATGTGATTTGGGTGTGATTGCTGGAGCTCGGTTGACCAAGTGTCGGGCCAATCACACTGGCAGTCAGACTGCTAGAGCTCGGTTGACTTAGTGTCTCGGGGCCAGTCTACTGTCTAAATGGATTAAGTGGGATATATTTGGATTAAGTGAGCATGTATGGCTAGAGTGTTGTCTAACACTGATTGAGGTTTCGATATCATAGGGTTCTATTTGATCCCTTCATAAATGATGTTTTTAATAAAAACATATAAAATGACTTTTCTGCATCTGTGTGAATTTTGTCCTGTATATATACATATTATATATATATATACTGTTGGTTGTATGCATTGTCACTTAGTGTGTATGTATATATTATTATAGTAATTCACCTCAGTGAGGTCTGACTCCCCTCCGTTGACAATTTTTCAGGAGAGTCAACATCTTCAGACCTCAGTAGCAGGCCTGTACGTCGGATTTCTTCCGCCCCGGCTTCCTTGTGTAAACTGCTTACTTGAGTCTTATTTTTATAATAATCTAGACACTGCAGTAGTTGTAAATTAATTTATGGGATTTTATGTATTTTATTTATGTGAAATATTGTATTATATTTGAAACTGGATTTGTACTCAAAGATTTATATATATGAGATGAGATTTGACTTAAATCCAGTTGGTGAGAATAATAATATGATATTTATGATTTTTATTCCTGCTGCATTATATATTGCTACTATTATTGCATGTTTTATTTTATTTTTAGGCTTGCTACGGGTTCCGGATTCGAAAGAATTCCCGTTCCCTAGCGCCGGTCATGGCCCCTGTTTTGGGTCGTGACATTTATATAATTTTTGAGAATATTTTTATATTATGTGAATTTGGTATTTATGAGTTAATTGTGTAATTTTATAGAAATTATAGTTAAATAATATATTTTAGATGGTTTTAGAATTATACAGGGTATGAAAATGATTTTTATAAATTTTTTACTATTTTTAACTAATTAATACTAATTTTCAAAAATTATATTCAAATAATATATTATTTACTATTTTGTTGATTAAAATGGATTTTTAATTACTTTTAATATATATTTTATCTTTTTAAGCTATTTGAATATATAAAAGTGAAATTTTTACTATTTTTATGTTGAATTATTGAAATTTTGATTTTTATTAATATTATATTATTATTTGAGATTTTATTTAATTATTATGAAAATAATTGTATTTAATATTTTAATGTTTATATATATATTATATTTTTGTATTCTGTGGACATTTGTGGAATTTAATGATTTTTAATATATTTATTATTTTATTTATATTTTTGGTGAATTGTGAACCTCGGTTGGGAAATTATGCAGTTCGGGGTCCCAACCTGAGGTATTAAGCCTTGTGTGATAGAAGTCTATTTTTCTTGCAGAATCAGCTCTACTTTTTAGTAGAGAGATGTCCGTTTTACATAGGAGGTTCTGCTGAATTTGTGGTAGAATTCTCGCAAAACATGATGTCGGGTCAATTATGAATTTATGTGTTTGTTTGAGTTTGGTATTCCTAAATCAAGTCACTTTTAGAAGTATAAGTTAAAAATTTATTATGATTTGTTATTATTATTTATTTTCTAGTTGCGCCGAGACCAAGCCCTATTGGACTAGGCCCATCGAGCCAATCTCGAGGAACGCAAACTTGTTAGTTATTATTTTATATATACATTGCATGTAGATGCATGATTATAAGTTTTTATATTTTAATATGAGTTTAAACATGAATTATTTTACTAAATGAATAAGTATATTCATGGTTGATTTTAGTTATTTGTAGCATATATATACTTGAAATATATTTAGTATATTTTTGGTATATATATGGTATATTTCCTTATTATGAATGTTATTTATGTTTAATTATGCATTTATTTATTTTCCATAAATATACAATTTTTATTTGAAGGATATTAATAAAATATGCTACCTAATGGGCTGCACTAGGACTGTGTACATATCGGTTCGTTAGACTTTAGGATTGATATTGTGAGAATTATTTGAGGATCATTTGATTGAATATTTGAGATTTGATATGAGTGATTAGTGTGGTTACTGGAGCTTGGTTGACCTAGTGTCTCGGGGCCAATCACACTGACAGTGAGAATGTTGGAGCTTGGTTGACTTATTATCTCGGGGTCAATCTACTGTCCAAATGGAATAAGATAATTTATTTGGAATTAAGCCTGTATGGCTAGTGAGTTTTATGTTTGAGGTTGCGATTGTTTTATGGTTCTATTTGATCCTTCACTTAAATAAATATTTTCTGCATTTCAATATATATATAAAAGTGGATTTTAGCATCTATGTGAAATGTGTGTATATATGTGTGTGTGTGTGTGTGTGTGTGTGTATATATATATATAATTTACATAATCTAGCTAGGACTAAAGAAGTCCGATGTAAAGGTCTACTACTGAGATCTAATGACAAGGAATCCCCTAAAAAAATATTAAAGGGAGTCAGACCTTACTGTATATGGCTTAGATTGCATGTATTTTTTTAGGGGATTCCTCGTCATTAGATCTCGGTAGTAGACCCCTACGTCGGACTTCTTAGTCCTGGCTAGATTATGTAAATTATTTATTTGACTTTTATTGTATTCTAAAAAACTGTAGTAGTAGTGTTTTGTATCTGTAGAATGTTATTTTTAGTAAGAGACCTGTAAAGACCTAGTATTTTAAATTAAATAATATTATTTTGAGATATGCAGTATTAATAATTTTAAATTTTATTTGTATATTATTATTGCTAATTACTAATATTGATTACGTATTTTATTTTAAGAGAATTATTCACGTAAAATTTATTTTTACGTGGAATTAATATTTTTATTATTAATATTATTGTTATTAAATTTATTATTACTATTTTTATTATTATTATTATTATTATTATTATTATTATTATTATTATCATTGTTATTGTTATTATTATTATTAGTTTATTACTAAATTGATGGAAGGGTAATTTGCTAATTTAATAATTTAATTAAAAAAATATATAAAAGTCAAAAAAATAAAAAAAAATGAGTCAAAAGTCTTCTTTGTCACGACCCAAAACAGGGGCCATGACCGGCGCTAGGGAACGGGAATTCTTTCGAATTCGGAACCCGTAGCAAGCCTAAAAATAAAATAAATCATGCCATCATAACAGTAACAATATAATATGCAGCGGAAAATAAAAATCATAATATTATCCATACCAACTGGATTTATTTCAAAACTCATCTCATCACATATATATAATATTTAATACAAATCCAGTTTCAACATAATACATCTCTTTAAAATAAAGTACATAAAATCCAATACTTTAATTTACAACTACTGCAGTGTCTAGATAAAATAAATAAGACTCAAGTAGACAATTTACATAAAGAAGCCGGGGCGGAAGAAATCCGGCGTATCGACCTGCTACTGAGGTCTGAGGAAGTTGACTCTCCTGAAAAATAGTCAACGGAGGGGAGTCAGACCTCACTGAGTGAATTACTATAATATATATACATACATACTAAATGATAATGCATACAATCAACAGTATATATATATCTAATATATATACAGGCAAATACACACAGATGCAGAAAAATCATTTTTATATATTTTATTGAAAATCATCTTTTATGAAGGATCACATAGAACCCTAGAATATCGCAACCTCAGAATAATAGTGTTAAACAACACTCTAGCCATACAGGCTCACTTAATCCAAATATATCCACTTAATCCATTTAGACAGTAGACTGGCCCCGAGACACTAAGTCAACCGAGCTCCAACAGTCTGACTGCCAATGTGATTGGCCCCGAGACACTTAGTCAACCGAGCTCCAGCAATCACACCCAAATCACATCTCACACATAACAATAGTCATAATCAAATCAATCTCCACAAATAAGTTAGTAATATAGCCTAAAGCTATAGGCGTACCGGTACGTACTCGGTCCTAGTGCTGCCCACTAGGTAGCACGTTCTATTGATATCCTTCATTCTTAAATATAAAACATTCATTCACAAAAATAAATGATGCATGAATATAAATGAAATAACAATATAAACCATATATATACCGAAAATATACCAAACATAAACCAGGTATATTTTGAGTATATATATGTCAAATGAATTCAATCAAATCATGAATTAAACTAAAAATATATTTAAAAACATTTTAAATATATTTTATTAACAAAACATGTATATAATTTATTATATACCAAAAATATACTTGAATATAAATCACATTATTTATGCATATTCAGTCAAAATAAAACATGCATTTTCTAAATCATGCATCCTAAGCATATATATATAATATAGTAACTCACCTAATACGCTCCACGAGACAGGTCCGACGGGCCTGGTCCACTAGCCCTCGGTCTCGGCGCAACTAATCAAGCAATAAATAACCGACATTAGAATAAACCTAACAGAAATCCTAGAATTCAATCTAGAGTATTAAAATACGAAAACAGAATTAGGGTTCGACTGGACATCACGTTTTACGAGAATTCTACCAAAAATCCGGCAGAACCTCCCCTGTAAAACGGACATCTCTCTACTCAAAAGAGTAGAGCCGACCCTGCAAAGAAAATACACTTCGAAAAACTAGCTCAACACAATCAAAATCTCACGGTCGGACTCCAAACTACAGTCCACCGACCGGGGTCCACAAACACAGAACAATATTCCAGATACAACAAAAATATCCTTAAATCACAAAAATACATTTCATACGTAGAAATTACATAATTAACCTTGAAACACTATAAAAACCGATTAAAACTCATTTTATTAGAAAAACCGTATATTATATATATAATTGAAAATAATTCCCGAAAAATAGTTTTAATTAGTTAAAAATACCAAATATTTTGTAGAAATCATTTTTATACCTTAAATAAATATTAAAACCAATTAAATTACATTTTTAGACAATTTAGGGTAAAATTACCAAAATACCCCTATTTATATAAATATACTTAAATTACTTCAAAAATTCACTAAAAATCATACAATTATCCAAAATCAATTTTCTCAACATATTTATCAATAATATCAACATTTAAACTCAATTAACCAATTAATTTCCATTAAAAACACATTTAACCTAATTTTCCAAAATCACCTAAACTTCAATAATTAAAAATAAATACTTAGAAATTCATAAAAATTCCAAATAAATTCCTATAATTCATTTCAACACCCAATTCAACCATAAACTCCAATTTCATAATTTAAATAATTAATTTCCGAAAATTAGAAAATAATATTAAAATATTCAAAAATACCCAAAAATCCAAACAATCTCCAAAAATTCTACAAAAATTCATACATGTAGATTAAGCTACTAGGAACAACATTTGTGAAGGAAGTTTCCATGAATCATCCAATTCGAAGCTCAAAAAAATCGAAAACCCTAATAGGCCGAAATTTACAAATCGAAAACTAAGCAATTCTAGACCATTTTAGCTCAAACCAAAGCTAGAATCACACTCACCGGAGCTCAAGGAGAAGAAAGAGACTGGCGGTGTCGAAAACGGTGGCCAGAAGAGGGAGAAACGGTGGAGGATCAAGTTTCGGCCAAAAATGGAAAACTAGCTCGCCGGCGTTGGGGAAGGGAGCTGCTGGCGGCGGGAAACGGCTGGAGGCGACGGTGGCAAGCCGAGAGGCACACCGATGGTGAAGGAACGGCAGTTGCAGACGGTGGAGGTGGGTGGTGGTCGTCGGGCGTGGGAAGGAGAAGAAGAAGAAGAAGAAGAAAATGTCGGGGGCAATTTGGTAATTTTGCAAATTTTTTTGATTTTTGATGTATATATGTATATATATATATATTATACTATATATTAAAATAATATTAAATTACACACATCAAATATACACCACACACATAAAAATATTAATATTTTAATAATTTTTACCAAATAAAATTAATTAAATAACAATTAAAACAATTAAATACTTAATAAAATATTAGGGAAATAATAAACCCTAATTAAATAAATATACACACACCGACTTTATTTAATAATTTAAAAATATGTATGAGTTCATGCAAGTCCGTAAATACATCTAAAATAATTAATAATAAATCGTTTACGTGAAAATTTCCCCGAAAATGCAAGTCCCGGGAAAATTTTACGTAAAACACTGAAAATAATACACCGTAATTAAAATAGGTCTAAAATACATATTAACTCATAAAAATATCATATAAAATACAGAAATTATTAACTCTGCATATCCCGGTACTGTGTAAAAATATTTTAAAAACACGGGATATTACATTCTTGTTCTTCTTCACTCTTGATCATCACTATCCAGCCACCATCAGAGCCACCCACCTGCAACTAACGACTGCCGCCACTTTCCCTTCCCTCCAACTGCCATCCGATGCCACCAGCCACCACCGAAAAATAGGAGAGGCCGAAACTTGAAGCTTTGCATCACTGACAAGATTCCAATCACCCCATCCCTTCAAACTAGTCTCTTTCAAACGTCCTTAATCTGGTGAGTCCATTTCCAAGCTCCATTTGAGCTCAAAACCTTTAGATTTTTAGATATCTTCGATTTTTTGTTTATGTGTTTTAGGGTATTTAATTTTTTGAACTTGAATTAGGTTGATTCATGAAAACTTGCTTCACAAATGTTGTTTGTTGTAGCTCAAGCTTCTCAAATATATTTTTTGTGAATTTTTTTGAATTAATTTGAATTTTGGTTAATTTTGTATTAGTTTAATATTAAATATTGAATTTTTGATAATTATGTTAATTAAGTATTTTTAATGGAAATTTAGTTAAATTAGTGTTTTTAATGTGATTTAATAGTTTTAGAATATTTAAAATAATTTTTGGTGAATTTATATAATTTTTAGGAATATTAATTATATTATGTATATTTTGTATTATTGAGTTAATTGTTTAATTTTGTGAAAATTATAGTTAAATAATATGTTTTAGATGGTTTTAGAATTATTTAGGGTATTAAAATGATTTTTATAAATTATTTACTATTTTTAACTAATTAATACTAATTTTCAAAAATTAAATTCTAATAATATATTATTTACTAAATTGGTGATTAAATGGATTTTTAATAACTTTATATATATATTTATGCTATTTAAGCTATTTGAATATATAAAAATTAATTTTTACTCTTTTAAGTTGAATTATTGAAAAATTGGATTTTTATTAATATTATATTATTATTTGGGATTTTTGTTTAATAATTGTGAAAATAATTGTATTTGGTGTTTTATTGTTTAAATATATTATATTTTGGTATTTTGAGGATATTTATGGAATTTATTGATTTTTAATATATTTATTATTTTAAATGTATTTTCGGTGAATTTGTGAACCTCAGTTGGGAGTTGTGCAGTTCGGGGTCCCAACCCGAGGTGTTGTGCAATTTGTGTTAGAAGTGTGTTTTTCTTGTAGGATCAGTTTTACTTTTTAGTAGAGAGATGTCTATTTTACTGAGGAGGTTCTACTGAATTTTCGGTAGAATTCTCCTAAAACGTGACGTCGAGTCAATTCTGAATTTCCATATTTATTTGGGTTTCGTATTCCTAGATCGAGTCTTCTTTAGAAGTATAAGTTAGATTTATTTTGATTTGTTATTATTATTTATTTTCTAGTTGCGCCGAGACCGAGTGTCACGACCTAAACCAAGGGCCATGACCGGTGCTAGGGAACGGAAATTCTTTCGAATCCAGAACCCGTAACAAACCTTAAAATAAAAGCATGTAATAATTAAAGTGAATAAATATGCATCATAATTAAAACCATAAACCAATGTAATAAAAATAATCGCTTCCATATCATAACATAAAATATATTAAAATACTATTCAGAGAAAGGTCTCTAAATTAGAATCACATACAATAAATATAAAATATAACTCACTATTGAGACAAAATATGACTACTGTAGTTTTCTAGAGTACAATATAAAATTAAGTGGATAATCTACATCAATAAGCTGAGGCGGAAGAAGTCCGACGAATAGGTCTATTACTGAGGTTTGAAGAAGAAGACTCTCCTATAAAAATGTCAACTGAGGGGAGTCAGACCTCATTGAGTGAATCGTTATATTAGATATACATGCATCTCCTATATGTCAAATGCAATCAATCATTCGTATATAATAAATATATATACAAGCAATTCACACATATGTTGAAAATCACTTATATAATAATACTGAAAAATCATAGATTCATGAAGGATCAAATAGAACCCTATTTAACGCAACCTTGATCAATAATAACATCACTCTAGCCATACAGGTTCACTTAATTCCAAATAAATTTACTTATTCCATATGGACAATAGATTGACCCTGATACACTAAGTCAACCGAGCTCTAGCAGTTTAACTGTCAATGTGATTAGCCCCTAGACACTTGGTCAATCGAGCTCCAACAATCACACTATCAATCATATCACATCTCAATCAACTAAATCATATCATTCTGAATGAAATCATAATTCCACTAATGATTCTCACTCAACCCTAAATCTATCGTACTGGTACGTACACGGTCCTAGTGCTACCCACTAGGTAGCACGTTTTATCGATATCCTTCATTTAAAATAAAAATATTCATAGAGAAAAATAAATAATGTAGAATGACATTCATAATAGCAAAATAAACTATATATATACCAGAAATATACCTAAAATAAACTAAGTATATTTTAAGTATATATATGTCAAATAAATTCAAATCAATAGTAAAATATACCAAAAATAAACCAATAATATACTAAAAATATGATAGGTATATATCGAAGATAAAACCAGCATTTGTTTAGAAATATATTAAAAATATACTAAAAATATACTTAAAATATACTAAATATTTTAATAAAAAAATTTATGAATAAATACAATTAAAACATGAATATGTGCTAAAACATGCATCCTAAATGCAATGTACATATAAAATAACAACTCACAGGTTTGTGCTCCTCGAGACTGGTCCGATAGGCCCGGTCCACTAGGCCTCGGTTTCGGCGTAACTAAACAAATAAAATAAATATAAAAATCAAAATGAATCTAACTTAAGCTTCTAGAGAGACTCAATCTAAGATTTCAAAACACAGACAGACACAGAATTTCAAAGTTGACCCGATGTCATGTTTTACGAGAATTTTATCGAAAATTCAGTAGAACCTCCTCTGTAAAATAGACATTTCTATACTAAAAAATAGAGCCAGTCCTATAAGAAAAATGCACTTTAAAAACCAGAATTCACACAACCCTTAGTTGGGATCCCGAACTGCATAATTCCCTAACCGAGGTCCACAATTCATCAAAAATCCAAATGATATAATAAATATATTAAAAACCAATAAATGCCACAAATATCCTCAAAATATCAAAATATTACGTATTTAACACTAAAACATCAAATATACTTAATTTCACAATAATTACGTGAAAATTCTGAAATAATAATATAATATTATTAAAAATCAAATTTCTCGATAATTCAATATAAATTAATAAAAATTCACTTTATGTATTAAAATAACTAAAATAGCCTAAATACATATTAAAAATTACTAAAAACCCATTTTATTACCAAAATAATATATAATATATTATTTGAAAACAATTTCCAAAAATTAGTATTAATTAATTAAAAATAGTAAATAATTTGTAAAAATCATTTTAATACCTTAAATAATTATAAAACCAACTAAAACATATTATTTAGCTATAATTTTAATAAAATTACACAATTACCCTAATAATTCAAAATATACATATTAATACTAATATTATTCAAAAATTATATAAAAATCCTATAAAATCATAAAAATTATTTTCTCAACATCAACTAAAATACATTATTAAACAATAATTTCAACAAAAACCCAACTTTAACCTAATTTTCTAATATTGACATAATATAAAAATATTTATAAAAATTACATAAAAATCACAAAAACTATTATCTCAACACTAAAATTAATAACAATTTATAATAACACCAAATATACCAAATTATAATTTAATAAATTAATTTACGAAAATTCAATAAATAATAATAAAATATTCAAAAGTTCACAAAAATTAAAATAAATTCCAAAAATTAAAACAAAAATATATACATGTAGATTAAGTTATCAAGATCAACTTTTCTTAGGGGAGTTTCCCTAAATCAACTTAAAAAATAAAAAAACATAAAAGCTTAAAACTGAAAAATCGAGAAAACTCACAAACGATCTGGTTCAAGCTCAAACGGAGCTTGGAATCGTGATCACCAAAGCTCAAGGAGTCGATAGAGATCGAAAACTTAAGAAACGGTGACCAAAATCAAAGATGGCCGAAAAAAATGGAGGTTCGGCCTCTCTCGGGTTTCACGAGCAGTCGACACTAGGGAAGGAGAGGAAAGGCGACGGAGCTTGCTGGATGTCAGGGAGGCACACCGACTGGAAAAGAATCAGACGGTGAGAGGGGAAGGAAGTTACAATGTTTGTTAAATGTGTTTCGTGTTTGAATGTTTGTATATATATTTGTATGTATATATGTGTAATATCCCGAGTTTTTAAATATTTTTATACTGCATCGAGATATGCAGTGTTAATAATTTTTGTATATATTTTTGACATTTTTAAGATTTTTTATTTTTTAAAAGCTAATTTTAATCATTTTATATTATTTTAAGTACTTTACGTAAAATTTTCTCGAAAATTATATTTTCGGGGAAATTGACACGTAAATAATTTAATACTATTTATTTTGACTAGTTTTATGAAATTGCATGAACTCATATATAATTTTAAAGTGCTAAAATAAAATGTATATATGTGTATTTATTTAAGTTAGTTAGAACTTAATTAATTTCCTTAATTTTATTATTTAATTTTTGTATTAATTAATTAATTTTAAGTGCATAAATTATTAAATATATTAAAATATTTGTGTGGTGAGTATTATTTGTGTGTGGGAATATATATATTACTATAATATAGTTAGGAAATATATATATATATACAAATATACACAATTTTTAATCAAAATTATAAAGTTTACAAAAATTATGAAATTGCCATTCTGCCTTCTTCCTTCCTCCCGACCATTTCTTCCTCAACTCCGGCCACTACAAGTCCATTCCTTCACTGTCACTGTGCTTTCCAGTGTGCCACCATCCCTTCCAACCATTCCCGACTTCCCAAGCTCCCATTTCCGACATTGTTTGGCCGGATTTTCATCAAAAGGCCAAAAGTTGCTCCTAACTCCGATCAAACACTTTTCGGCCACCAAATTCGATGCCGTTGGTCTCTATCTTCTCCTTGAGCTCTGGTGAGTGTGATTCCAAACTTTTTTTCACTTGATTTGGTCTAGAATTGCTTAGGTTTCAATTTCTTCAATTCAACCATTTTGGGTTGCGAATTTTTTTTAGCTTTAATTTGGTTGATTCATGAAAACTTCCTTCACAAAATTTTTTTTGGAAGCTTAATCTACATGCTATAATTTTTTTAGAATTTTTGGAATTTATTTTGATTTTTGTGAATTTTTTATTATTTTATTAATATTTTCTAATTTTTGAAAATTAATTAATTAAATTATGAAATTGTGTTTTATGGTGATTATAGGAGTTGAAATGAATTATAGAAATTTATTTGTAATTTTTGTGAATTTTTGGAATTTATTAAGTTTATGTAATTTTGAAAAATAGGGTTAATTATGTGTTTAATCAAAATAAATTGGTAAATTGAGTATATTTATTGATATTATTGAATTATATGTTGATAAATTAATTTTTGAGTAATTATATAATTTTTGGTGAATTTTTGAACATTTATAGTGAATATATATATATATAGGGGTATTTTGATAATTTTACACTAAATTGGCTAAAAATATAATTAAATTGGTTTTAATAATTATTTGAGCTATAAAAATGATTTCTGAAAATTTTTAGTATTTTTAACTAATTAAAAATATTTTTTGTAAATTATTTTCAAATTATTTATATTATACGATTTTTCTAAATAAATGAGTTTTTATTGGTTTTTAACGTGTTTTAGGATTAATTATGTAATTTGGATTTATAAAGTGTATTTTTATTATATAAGGGTATTTTCGGTATTTCAGTAATATTCTGTGAATTGTGAACCTCGGTCGGTGAATTGTAGTTTGGATTCCGACTGAGGGATTGTGATTGTGAATTTGGTGTTATTCCGAAGTGTGTTTTCTTTGCAGGACCGGCTTTATTCTTTGAGTAGAGAGATGTCTGTTTTACACGGGAGGTTCTGCCAGATTTTTGGTAGAATTCTCGTAAAACGTGATGTCCGGTCAAATTCCTATTCTAATTATGTGTCTAAAAATTCTAGATCGAGTCTTTAGAATTTCCATTAAATTTATTCTGATTTCATATTGTCATTTGTTTGTCTAGCTGCGTCGAGACTGAGGCCTAACGAATCAGGCCTGCCGAGTTTGTCTCGTGGAGCGCTAACATGTGAGTTATTATACTGTATATATATGCATTTCATATAGGATGCATGACTTAGGATTTTTGTTTTCATTATATGTTTTAACAGTAATTTAATTATAATATGATTTGGTATATTTTTGGTTTATTTTTAATATATCTTGATATATAAATGTTTGTATATTTTCTATATACATTTAATATATCACTGGTATACTTAGAGTTTATTTTTGATATATGTATGTTAGATATTTAGGTTTATGTTTGTTATAATTTAATATTTATACATGATTTAAATGTGCATCAAACCATAATTATTTTATTAAATGATTAATAAAATTTAGGTTTATTCTTAAATAATTGCATGCTATATTATAAACCTACACTTAAATTTTTTTTTAGTTTATTTTTGGTATATTTTTTATTTATTTCCAAATAAATACATGTTTTATTATTAAATTAAACCTAGCACATTAGTGGTATATTTAGGGTTTATTTTTTTTTTTATATATGCATGCTAGATAATTAGGTTTATTTTTAGTATATTTGTGAATATATGTTAAACCTAAACACATATTTAAATGAATAGTTATACATAATTGTTTTATTAAGTAATTTATGTACTTAGGATATATCTTTTGTATATTTAAGTATATTTTTAAGAAAATGCATGCTATATTATTGTTATACATTTAAATTGTTTTTAACAATATTAATGATTTATCTTTAGTTTATTTAATATTTTATTTGACATATATATATATATATATATATATATATATATATATATATATATATATACCCGAAATATACTGGGTATATTTTAGGTATATTTTAGGTATATTTTATATATATATATATATATGGTTTTACTATTATGAATATGGTTCTATATTAATTATTTTCCGAATGAACGATTTATTCTAAGTGAAGGATATCAATAGAACGTGCTTCCTAGTGGGCAGCACTAGGACCGTGTACGTACCGATACGAAAGAATAGGGTTGAGTGAGAGTTAATTTTGGGTGATTATAATTGATTTAATTGATTTGACTAAGATTAATGGTATGTTAGATAATGTGATTGTGGGGCCAATCACACTGACAGTCAGACTACTGAAGCTTAGTTGACTTAGTGTCTCGGGGTCAGTGTACTGTCCATAAGTGGATTGAATGATCTATTGGGTTGATTGAGATGTGAGGTGATAGATAGTGTGATTTCTGGAGCTCGGTTGACCAAGTGTCTCGGGGCCAATCACACTGACAGCCAGACTGCTGGAGCTCGATTGACTTAATGTCTCGGGGCCAGTCTGTTGTCATATTTGGAATAAGTGTTCTATTTGGAATCAAGTGAGCCTGTATGGCTAAAGTGATGATGGGGTTGATTGGGGTTGTTATTATTAGGGTTCTATGGATCCTTCATGAATTTAATTAAACGTTTTCCTACATTCTGAATATTTATAAAAGTAGAGTTTGACATTCGTGTGAATTGTGTGTATATACATACATATATATAATAATGCCTGATTATTATGGTTTAGATTGCATGTATATATATAGTATAATAATTCACTCATTGAGGTCTGATCCCCCTCAATTATTTTTTTCAGGAGATCCCATATCGTCAGACCTTAGTTGTAGAGTTCCTTGCCGATGTTCTTCAATCCCGGCTATTGTATGCAAATGTATATTCTGAACTCTGAATTCTATTCTAGAAACTGCAATAGTTGTGTTATTGTATCGGATGTGTATTATTTTATTTGATGTTAAATACTCTGAGAACTTGTATTTGAACACTGTACGACTATGTATACATTTATGAAAGGGTTTGGAGAATTTATTTTATATATTGATTTGAAAAATTTTAATTATATCGTACTTGTTATTTGTTTATTGTATGATTTTTTTTTCTTAGGCTTGCTACGGGTTCCGAATTTGAAAGAATTCTCGTTCCCTAGCTCCTGTCATGACTCCTAGTTTGGGTCGTGTCAAAGTTGGTATCAAAGCAAAGTTTTGTATCAGGGCTTAGTTGTGTGAGTCGTGGCCCTAGTTTTCAAAGTTGTGTTTTCTGTTAAACTACTGCAGTTAAATTAGGTTCGATCATGTCTTTGAAAAGTCTTCCTTGCATTAGGAATTCCGCGTAGCCGTTAGGGTGTCTGATGATGTTATAGTTGTTTGAACTATTTATTTATTTTTACTCCTTGCTAATTGCCTTGAGCGTGAGTCGCTCCATCGATCGATGAGATCGATGATAGTTAATCTTCTGAGCACGAGGTTCTACCCCTTATGCATCCTGTAGGCGTAGGGGTAGAGATGGATTTAGAAGGCCTGATGATCGCTGTTGACAGCGAGAATAACTGAATGATGAGCTGGTGGCTTAGCATTGCAATGATGTTGCTTCTGCAATAGGAGTTTCGCAGGATGTAGTGCTGATACCTTCGATCGTTCAGCAGATGTAATTTCTTTTTTGTTAAGAACTCGAGATATGTCAATTCTGTGTATATTCTATATTCTGAATTATGTTGATTTTCATATCTTTTCAGCGTAGTGAATGCGAATTATTTCTTCTGTCGAGACAATATTGATAGTTAGTCTTTTCAAGTTCAAGTTGTGGTTATAGTTTCAACTCTACTACACCTATCTAGTATAGGGGTAGGTTAGAGGGAACTATAACTTAAGGGTTAAGGTAGTCATTGTAAGCAGTATAAGTATTCCTTTTGAACTTGAACTTGCAGTAATTGTGACTACGATAGACGAGACTAATAAAAGCTTGATAGCATTTAATCAAGTTTGACAGTTGTTTGAATATGCTTGATGAAGGAATTGGGAAAATGTCTAATGAAGATGAAACACTCTTGTACTCTTGATGGTGAAACTGTCAGTTCTGACTGCAACACATAATTTGAGTTAAAGGGGGATTTCTAAGATACTTCCATCCACCTTTAAGGAAGGATGATTATCTGTATCAACTATTGCACAGAGTAAGGGAAGAGCAATTTAGTTGAGAAGATTACCTGTAAACTCTTCAATCTGATACGTCATGCTGAATACGTAATATAGTATAAGAGGAGACTGGTAAAATTATGTGTTACAGGATTAAGCTTAATATATTGGCATATGAATCGAGAATTGAGATTTAGAGAGTTATTTTGAATTCAGTATTTTAGGTGTAATCAATCTTGATGAGATGTGAAAGGGTTATCAGAATATCTGGCTCTAGTTGAGTATACTTCAGTGGAGAAGTTGTCTCTCCCAGATGTTTTAATTGCCTGTGAGTTACCAGGTTTACCACCTTACAGAGATTGAATTATGTATCGATGTGGTTCCTGATATAACTCCTATTTCAATGTAGCCCTATAGAATGACTCTTGCAGAGCTGTAGGAGCAATTGCGAGAGATGTATGACCAAGGTTTTATCAGACCTTATGTTTCTCTTTGGGGTGCACTAGTCCTGTTGTAAGGAAGAAGGATGGTACCTGAGACTATACATTGACTGCAGAGAGATGAACAGGGTTACAATGAAGGACAAGTATCCTCTTATAAGGATAGATGACCTGTCTGATTAACTACAGGGTGCACAGTTCTTTTCTAAAGTTGATTTGAAGTCGGGTTATCATTAGTTATGGATTAGTTTGTAGTAGTCTACATTAATGATATACTAGTGTATTCAAAGTGAATGAAAGGGCACGTATATCACTTGAGGACTATACTATAGACACTAAGAGAATGTCAGCTTTATGCTGAATTTAGGAAGTGTGATCATTGGGTGGAGAGTGTTGTTTTTCTTGCAAGTGTGACATTTAAGGATAGTATTCAAGTTGATCCACAAAAGATCAAAGCAACATCTCAGCGGCCCAGACTGACTGAATCCATTGAGATCTGTGATTTTCTGGGTTTAATTGGGTATCATAGGAAATCTGAATAGAATTCTCTAGAATTATAGCTCCCATAACCCGCATAACTCAGAAGAATGGGCAGATTGTGTGAACAGATGTTTGTTAGAATAGCTTCTAAGTGCTGAAGAAGACTGATTGATCTGAGGGTTATGTGAACTTTAGAGGATAAGACCTAATATCATTATAGCATTTCATTATATCATCATAGTATCTCATTATAGCATTTCATCACGACATTTCATTCTAGCATTTCATCATAAAATTTCATTAAATTATCTCATCATGACATTCATCATAGCATGTCATCATGACATATCACCATAGAATGATCTGCTGATAAGAGATGCCCAAGTTAATGATACAGGGTTGATGTTATAATCCGAGAAAGGGATTCTATATAAGTTGTGGAAATGAACTTGCAGTGTACATTCAGATGATTACCAAGAATTATCATAGTATTCAGGATCAATACTAGTGGGTTGGATTATAGAAGGATGTGATTGATTGTATTTCTAAGTGTTTAATTTGCTAGCCGATGAAAGCTGAACATCAGAAGTCTTCTGGGAAGTTTCGATCTCTTTTGAATTTAGGTGGAAATAAAAGAGAATTGTGATAATTTTTGAGGTTGGTTACCTCGTTTGAAGGGTGAATATGATTCCATTGGAATGACTATAGACAAATTAACCAAGTCAGCTAATTTTTGGACAGTGGAAGCCACTTATTCAGTAGCTAAGTGGGCTAAGCTGCATATGAAGCATATTGTGTGCCTGCATGGACTACCTGTGTCCATTGTATATAGTAAAGGTACAGTGTTTACCTTTCGATTTTGGTAGAGATTGTGGAAAGTAATAGACGCCTGGTTGGATTTCAATACTACTTTTCATCCTCAGACAGATGATAGTCTGAGAGGACGATCCAGACACTAAACAATATGTTAAAGATGTGTGTTTTGGATTTGGAAGGTAGCTATGTTGATTATATGTTACTTGTACAATTCGCTTATAATAACAGCTACCATAGCAGTATTGGAATGGTACCACTTGAGGCTTTTATGGAAAGAAGTCTTAACTAGGTATGAGATGGTTCAGAATACAGTAGCGAAAGTTGTTGTGATCAGAAGAGCGATGTGGATCCTATACGCAGAGATATGGAGTTTGAGATCGAAGACTATAATTCTAAAGATGTCTCCGAAAAGTGGTGTGATGAGACACGGTAAGATTGCATATTAATTGGCTTTGCCTACAAATCTATTTCATGTGCATCTAGTGTTCTATGTCTCGATTTTGAGAGAGTGTATTTTGGACACTTCACACATGTTACAGTTGAACAATATAGAATTGAATGAAGATCTGAAGTTTGAGAAGGAATCAGTTATGATTGTAAATTATCAAGCTCGATAGTTATGTTCGAACTAGATTCAAATGATCAAGGTTCCGTGATGTAGCAACAAAGTAAAAGAGCATACGTGGGAGATTGAAGTTGAGATGCGAGCTTCTTACCCATATCTCTTTCCTTCTTGATCTTGTAATTTTCTTTCTGGAATTCGGGGACGTATTCTTGTAAGGGGGGAAGACTGTAATATCCCGAGATTTTAAATATTTTTATACTGCATCGGGATATGCAGTGTTAATAATTTTTATATATATTTATGACATTTTTAAAAGTTGTTATTTGTTTAAAGCTAATTTTAATCATTTTATATTATTTTAAGTACTTTACGTAAAATTTTTTTGGAAATTATATTTTCAGGGAAATTGACACGTAAATAATTTAATACTGTCACGACCCAAAACAGGGGCCATGATCGGCGCTAGGGAATGGGAATTCTTTCGAATCCGGAACCCGTAGCAAGCCTAAAAATAAAATAAAACATGCAATAATAATAATAACAATATCAAATGCAGCAGAAATGAAAATCATAAATATAATATTAATAATTTCATCACTAGATTTAAATCAAATCTCATCTCATCACATATATATAAAATCTTTCAGTACAAATCCAGTTTCAATATAATACATCTCTTTAAATAAAATACATGAAATCCCACACTTTAATTCACAACTACTGCAGTGTCTAGATAAAATAAATCCAAGACTCAGAGAAGCAGTTTACACAAAGAAGTCGGGGCGAAAGAAATCCGGCGTATCGGCCTGCTACTGAGGTCTGAAGATGTTGACTCTCCTGAAAAATAGTCAACGGAGGGGAGTCAGACCTCACTGAGTGAATTACTATAATATATATACATACACACTAAATGATAATGCATACAGTCAACGGTATATATATATCTAATATATATATAGGCAAATACACACAGATGCAATAAAATCATTTTATATATATTTTATCTGAAAATCATCTTTTATGAAGGATCACATAGAACCCTAGAATCTCGCAACCTTGAAAACAGTGTTAGACAACACTCTAGCCACACAGGCTCACTTAATCCAAAGATATCCACTTAATCCATTTAGACAGTAGACTGGCCTCGAGACACTAAGTCAACCAAGCTTCAGCAGTCTGACTGCCAGTGTGATTGGCCCCGAGACACTTGGTCAACCGAGCTCCAGCAATCACACCCAAATCACATCACACATATTAATAATCATAATCAATCAATATCCATAAATAGGTTAGTAATATGGCCTAAATATTATAGGCGTACCGGTACGTACTTGGTCCTAGTGCTGCCCACTAGGTAGCACGTTCTATTGATATCCTTCATCATTAATAATATAAAACATTCATTCACAAAAATAAATGATGCATGAAGTTCAATAAAATATCAACATAAACCATATATATACTAGAAATATACCAAAAGTAAACCAGGTATATTTCGAGTATATATACGTCAAATAATTCCAATACAATTACAAAATAAACTAAAATATACCAAAATATACATAAAAGCATTTTTAAGAATAATTTAGTTATACAACATGCATATAGTTGAAAATATACCAAAATATATCGAAAATAAACCTAAGTAATACTTAAATCATTTATACATATTTTATTAAAATAAAGCATACTTTTGTAAAACATGCATCCTAAAGCATATATATATATAGTATAGTAACTCACCCTAGTGCGCTCCACGAGACGGGTCCGACAGGCCTGGTCCACTAGCCCTCGGTCTCGGCGCAACTAAACAAACAAATAACAACAGACATTAGAATAAACCTAATAGAAATCCTAGAATTCGATCTAGAGTATTAAATACAGAAACAGAATTAGGGTTCGATCGGATATCACGTTTTACGAGAATTCTATCGAAAATTCGACAGAACCTCCCCTGTAAAACGGACATCTCTCTACTCAAAAGAGTAGAGCCGACCCTGCAAAGAAATACACTTCAAAAAACAAGCTCAACACTCAACCACTACCCCTCGGTCGGACTCCAAACTACAGTCCACCGACCGGGGTCCACAAACACAGAACAATTCTGAAAATACCAAAAATACCCTTATAACATAAAAATTCATTTTATAAGTAGAAATTACATAATTAACCTTAAAACACTGTAAAAACCGATAAAAACTCATTTTATTAGAAAAACTGTATATTATATATATAATTGAAAATAATTCACGAAAAATAGTTTTAATTAGTTAAAAATACTAAATAATTTATAGAAATCATTTTTATACCTTAAATAACTACTAAAACCAATTAAATTACATTTTTAGCCAATATAGGGTAAAATTACCAAAATACCCCTATATATATATAAATATACTTAAATTACTTCAAAAATTCACCAAAAATTATACAATTATCCAAAATTAATTTTCTCAACATATTTATCAATGATATTAATAATTAAACCCAATTACCCAATTAAATTCAATTAAAAACACATTTAACCTAATTTCCCAAAATTACATAAACTTCAATAATTCAAAATAAATACATAGAAATTCATAAAAATTCCAAATAAATTCCTATAATTCATTTCAACACCTAATTTAACCATAAAACACAATTTCATAATTTAAATAATTAATTTCCAAAAATTAGAAAATAATATTAAAATATTCAAAAATACCCAAAAATCCAAAAAACCTCAAAAAATTCCACAAAAATTCACACATGTAGATTAAGCTACTAGGAACAACATTTTTGAAGGGAGTTTTCATGAATCAATCAATTCGAAGCTCAAAAAAATTGAAAACCCTAATGTGACCGAAATTGAAAATTCAAAACCTAAGCAATTCTAGACCATTTAAGCTCAAACCAAAGCTAGAATCACACTCACCGAAGCTCAAGGAGAAGAAAAAGACCGGCGGTGTCGAAAATGGTGGCCGGAATCAGCGTGATCGACGGTGGCCAAAGTTTTGGCTTCTCCGGCCAAAACCGACTTCTAAGCGCCGAAAATGGCTACCACAAGCGGCGGAAGAGTCTGGGGAAGGTGGTGGCACACCGGACGGCACACCAACGGCAAGGTAACGGCACGGCAGGCGTCCGGACGGTGAAGGGAAGCAAATCGGGGAAGAAGGAGGCTCGGGGGCAAAATGGTAATTTTCCAAAGTTTTGGTTTTTTGGTATATTATATGTATATATATATAGATTATACTATATATTAAAATAATATTAAATTACACACATTAAATATACACCACACACATAAAATTTAATATTTTAATAATTTATACTAAATAAAAATAATTAAATAACAATAAAACAAATAAATAATTAATATAATATTAGGGTAATACTAAACCCTAATTAAATAAATAATTATATGTATATACGGTGTTTAATATTTTAAAAATATGTATGAGTTCATGCAAGTCCGAAAATATATTTAAAATAATTAATAATAAAATATTTATGTGAAAATTTCCCCGAAAATGCAAGTCCCGGGAAAATTTTACGTAAAGCACTGTAAATAAGACACAGTAATTAAAATAGATTTTAAATACATATCAACTCGTGAAAATATCATAATATATATTCAAAAATTATTAACACTGCATATCCCGGTACAGTGTAAAAATATTTTAAAAACACGGGATATTACAAATACTATTTATTTTGACTAGTTTTATGAAATTGCATGAACTCATATATAATTTTAAAGTGCTAAAATAAAATGTAGATATGTGTATTTATTTAAATTAATTAGAGCTTAATTAATTTCCTTAATTTTATTATTTAATTTTTGTATTAATTAATTAATTTTAAGTGTATAAATTATTAAATATATTAAAATATTTGTGTGGTGAGTATTATTTGTGTGTGGGAATATATATATAACTATAATATAGTGTGGACATATATATATATACAAATATACACAATTTTTAATCAAAATTATAAAGTTTACAAAAATTACGAAATTGCCATTCTGCCTTCTTCCTTCCTCCCGACCATTTCTTCCTCAACTCCGGCCACTACAAGTCCATTCCTTCACTGTCACTGTGCTTTCCAGTGTGCTACCTTCCCTTCCAACCATTCCTGACTTCCCAAGCTCCCATTTTTGGCATTGTTTGGCCGAATTTTCATCAAGAGGCCGAAAGTTGCTCCTAACTCTTATCAAATACTTTTCGGCCACCAAATTCGATGCCGTTGGTCTCTATCTTCTCCTTGAGCTCTGGTAAGTGTGATTCCAAGCTTTGTTTCACTTGATGTGGTCTAGAATTGCTTAGGTTTTAATTTCTTCAATTCAACCATTTTGGGTTTCGAATTTTTTTTAGCTTCAATTTGGTTGATTCATGAAAATTTCCTTCACAAACTTTGTTCCCAGAAGCTTAATCTACATGCTATAATTTTTTTAGAATTTTTGGAATTTATTTTGATTTTTGTGAATTTTTTATTATTTTATTAATATTTTCTAATTTTCGAAAATTAATTAATTAAATTATGAAATTATGTTTTATGGTGATTATAGGAGTTTAAATGAATTATATAAATTTATTTGTAATTTTTGTGAATTTTTATATATTTATTTGGAATTTATTAAGTTTATGTAATTTTGAAAAATAGGGTTAATTATGTGTTTAATTGAAATGAATTGGTAAATTGAGTATATTTGTTGATATTATGGAATTATATGTTGAGAAATTAATTTTTGAGTAATTGTATAATTTTTGGTGAATTTTTGAACATTTATAGTGAATATATATATATATATATATAGGGGTATTTTGGTAATTTTACACTAAATTGGCTAAAAATATAATTAAATTGGTTTTAATAATTATTTGAGCTATAAAAATGATTTCTGAAAATTTTTAGTATTTTTAACTAATTAAAACTATTTTTCGTAAATTATTTTCAAATTATATATATTATACGATTTTTCTAAATAAATGAGTTTTTATTGGTTTTTAACGTGTTTAAGGGTTAATTACGTAATTTGGATTTATAAAGTGTATTTTTATTATATAAGGGTATTTTCGATATTTCAGTAATATTCTGTGAATTGTGAAGCTCGATCGATGAATTGTTGTTTGGAGTCCGACCGAGGGATTATGGTTGTGAATTTGGTGTTATTTCAAAGTGTGTTTTCTTTGCAGGACTGAATCTACTCTTTGAGTAGAGAGATGTCCGTTTTACAGTGGAGATTCTATCGGATTTTCGATAGAATTCTCGTAAAATGTGATGTCTGGTCAAATTCCTATTCTAATTATGTGTCTAAAAATTCTAGATCGAGTCTTTAGAATTTTCGTTAAATTTATTCTGATTTCATATTGTCATTTGTTTGTCTAGCTACGCCAAGATCGAGGCCTAACGAATTAGGCTCGCCGAGTTTGTCTCGTGGAGCGTTAACATGTGAGTTATTATACTGTATATATATGCATTGCATATAGGATGCATGATTTAGGATTTTTATTTTCATTATATGTTTAAACAGTAATCTAATTATAATATGATTTGGTATATTTTCGATTTATTTTTAGTATATCTTAATATATAAATGTCTGTGTATTTTCTATATACATTTAATATATCACTGGTATACTTAGAGTTTATTTTTGATATATGTATATTAGAAATTTAGGTTTATGTTTGTTATAATTTAATATTTATACATGATTTAAATGTGCATTGAACCATAATTATTTTATTAAATGATTAATATAATTTAGGTTTATTCTTAAATAATTGCATGCTATATTATAAACCTACACTTAAATATTTTTTTTAGTTTATTTTTGGTATATTTTTTATTTATTTCCAAATAAATACATGTTTTATTATTAAATTAAGCCTAACACATTAGTGGTATATTTAGGGTTTTTTTTTTTTGGATATATGCATGCTAGATAATTAGGTTTATTTTTAGTATATTTGTGAATATATGTTAAACCTAAACACATATTTAAATGAACATTTATACATAATTGTTTTATTAAGTAATTTATGTACTTGGGATATATCTTTTGTATATTTAAGTATATTTTTAAGAAAATGCATGTTATATTATTATTATACATTTAAATTGTTTTTAACAATATTAATGATTTATCTTTAGTTTATTTAATATTTTATTTGACATATATATATATATATATATATATATATATATATATATATATATATATATATATATATATATATATATATATAGTTGGTTTTACTATTATGAATATGGTTCTATATTAATTATTTTCCGAATGAATGATTTTTTCTAAGTGAAGGATATCAATATAATATGCTTCTTAGCGGGCAGCATTAGGACCGTGTACGTACCGGTGCGAAAGAATAGGGTTGAGTGAGAGTTAATTTTGGGTGATTATAATTGATTTAATTGATTTGACTAAGATTAATGGTATGTTAGATAGTGTGATTACGGGGCCAATCACACTGACAATCAGACTGCTGGAGCTCGATTGACTTAGTGTCTCGGGGCCAGTCTACTGTCCATAAGTGGATTGAATGATCTATTGGGTTGATTGAGATGTGAGGTGATAGATAGTGTGATTGCTGGAGCTCAATTGACCAAGTGTCTTAGGGCCAATCACACTGACAGCCAGACTGCTGAAGCTCGATCGACTTAGTGTCTCGGGGCCAGTCTACTGTCCAAATTGGAATAAGTGTTCTATTTGGAATCAAGTGAGCCTGTATGGCTAGAGTGATAATGGGGTTGATTGGGGTTGTTATTATTAGGGTTCTATGGATCCTTCATGAATTTAATTAAACGTTTTCCTACATTCTGAACATTTATAAAAGCAAAGTTTAGCATTCGTGTGAATTGTGTGTATATACATACATATATATAATAATGCCTGATTGTTATGGTTTAGATTGCATGTATATATATAGTATAATAATTCACTCAGTGAGGTTTGATCCCCCTCATTTATTTTTTTTCAGGAGATCCCATATCGTCAGACCTTAATTGTAGAGTTCCTTGCCGGTGTTCTTCAATCCCAGCTATTTTATGCAAATGTATATTCTGAATTATGAATTGTATTCTAGAAACTGCAGTAGTAGTGTTATTGTATCAGATGTGTATTATTTTATTTGATGTTAAATACTCTGAGAACTTGTATTTGAACACTGTACGAATATGTATACATTTTTGAAGGATTTAGAGAATTTATTTTATATATTGATTCAAAAAATTTTAATTATATCGTAATTTTTATTTATTTATTGTAGGATTTTATTTTCTTAGGCTTGCTATGGGTTTCGGATTCCAAAAAATTCCCGTTCCCTAGCGCTGGTCATGACTCCTAGTTTGGGTCGTGACAATATGTATATGTATTATTAAACTTTATAATATAATATAATATTATTTTATGTTTAAAAATTTCTCCACCACATAATAACATATACATATAACATAATAACATATATATATATATATATATATATTCTCACGCATGCACAAATAATATATGTGTATACATAAAATATTAACACTTAAATGATAATAATACAAATGATGAAATAATTTAATAATAAAATAAATAATGAAATTTGATAAAACAATAATATTAATAATAATATTAAAATAACAATGCACATTATTAAAATAATATTAACCGAAAATAGTAAATATAAGTAACGAAATTTAAATGTTCAAAATAATGAGTTTCAAAATAATATATTTACGTAGAAAATTTAATTAAACATAAAATAATAGTAATTAATCACAAAATAGTAAAATAATTAAATTTGACTTTTAAAATTTATTAACACTGCATATCTCGTTTAATATTAAAATAATTTAAAAATTAGGGTTATAACATCGAGGCCGATTGTACCAAACCCGTCAAGCTAATCTCGAAGAGCACAGAATTGTGAGTTATTATTTTATATATACATTGCATATAGGATGCATGATATTGAGTATTCATGTTTTTAATATGTATTTGTAATATCTCAGATTTTTAAATATTTCTAAACTGCATCGGGATATGCAGTGTTAATAATTTTAATAAATATATTTGATTATTTAATTAGTGTTAATTATTAAAGTTATTTTTAATTATTTTAAGTTTCTTACGTAAAATTTTCCCGAGAATTATATTTTTGAGAAAATAAGACCTAAATAATTATTTATTTATTTACGTTAGCTTGTTTCATTAAATTGCATGTTATCATGCATGATTATATTTTTCATATTAATAAATATACATATACATATATAAATATACATATACATATATAAATATACATATATATATATATATATATATACATATACATATACATATCTAAATATACACATATATATATATATATATATATATATATATATATAAAGTTAGTAAATTTACAACTTGTGCCACTCTCCTTCTCCCTCACAAACCCGACACCCTCCCTTCACCCTCAATGCCTATCGTCCTATTTCCTTACCGTCGGTGTGCCTCCCGGCGTGCCACCACCACTTCCAGTTTGCTCCATCGCCTGCTACCTCCTTCTCCGGCGTGTTTTGGTCGGATTTTCCAAGAGAAGCCGAAACTTGAGCCACCATCGATCAGCACGTTTGCGGCCACCAAATTCGACACCACCGGTCTCTATCTTCTCCTTGAGCTCCAATGAGTCCATTTCCAAGCTTTTTTTTTTCTTGAAATGGTCTAGATTTCCTTAGGTTTTGATTTTACATTTTCGGCCATTTAGGGTTTTTGAATTTTATGAGCTTCGATTTGGTTGATTCATGAAAACTCCCTTCACAAACATTGATCCTTGTAGCTTAATCTACCTATTTGAATTTTTATGGAAGTTTTGGGAATTATTTTGATTTTTGTGAATTTTTTATTATTTTATTAATATTTTCTAATTTTTGAAAATTAATTAAATAAATTACAAAATTGTGTTTTATGGTGATTATAGGTGTTGAAATGCATTTTAGAAATTTATTTGGAATTTTTTTGAATTTTATATATTTATTTTGAATTTATTTAGTTTATGTAATTTTGGGAAAATTAGGTTAATTATGTGTTTTATTAAAATTAATTGGTTAATTGAGTATATTTATTGATATTATTGAATTATATGTTGAGAATTTTAATTTTGAGTAATTATACTATTTTTGGTGAATTTTTTATTAATTTTAGGGAAATTACGTAACTAGGGGTATTTTGGTAATTTGACACTAAATTGGCTAAAAATGTAATTAAATTGGTTTTAATTATTATTTAAGGTATAAAATTGATTTCTAGAAATTATTTAGTATTTTTAACTAATTAAAACTATTTTTCATAAATTATTTTCAAATTATATATATAATATACGATTTTTCTAAATAAATGAGTTTTTATCGATTTTTAATAAGTTTTAGGGTTAATTATGTAGTTTGGATTTATAAAAAGTATTTTGGTCACTATTTATGAATTTATTGGGAATTACCAATTTTTAATAATATTTTATTAAAATTAGGGTTTTTGAGTATTTAGCAGTTAAATAAATATTTTAGCGTTTGAATATCTAAATTGCTATATTTTGAGTATTTAAGGGTATTTTGGTATTTTTTGGTATTTCTGTAATTTTTCTGTGAATTGTGAACCTCGGTTGATGAATTGTAGTTTGGAGTCCGACCGAGGGATTGTGTTATGCGTATATTCGAAGTGTATTTCTTTACAGGATCGGCTCTACTCTTTGAGTAGAGAGATGTACATTTTACAGGGGAGGTTCTTTCAAATTTTCGATAAAATTCTTGTAAAACGTGATGTCCGGTCGAATTCTTGTAAAATGTGATGTCTGGTCGAATTCTGATTCTAATTATGTGTCTAAGATTCTAGATCGAGTCCTTAGAATTTTCGTTAGAATTATTCTGATTTCCTGTTATCATTTGTTTGTTTAGTTGTGCCAAGACCGAGGCCTAGTGGACCAGGCTCGTCAGATACGTCTCGAGGAGCGCAAAACAATGAGTTGTTATTTGTAATATCCCGAGTTTTTAAATATTTTTATTCTGCATCGGGATATGCAGTGTTAATAATTTTGTATATAATTATGATATTTTTTATGAGTTGTTATTTGTTTAAAGCTAATTTTAATTGTTTTATATTATTTTAAGTACTTTACGTAAAATTTTCCCGGGACTTGCACTTTCGGGGAAATTGACACATAAATAATTTAATATTAATTATTTTAAATAGATTTACGCATTTGCATGAACTCATATATATTTTTAAAGTGCTAAATAAAGTGTATATATTTAAATTAAACCAGGGTTTAATTAATTACCCTAATTTTTTTATTATTTATTATTTAGTTTTAATATTATTTAATTATTTTTGAGTGTATAAAATTATTAATATATTAAATTATATGTGTGTGGAGTATATTTAATGTGTGTGGGAGTTTATATTATTATAATATATAGTGTGTGTAATATCCCATGTTTTTAAAATATTTTTACACTGTACCGGGATATGCAGTGTTAATAATTTCTATACATTATATGATATTTTTACGAGTTAATATGTATTTAAAATCTATTTTAATTACGGTGTATTATTTTCAGTGTTTTACGTAAAATTTTCCCGAGACTTGCATTTCCGGGGAAATTTTCACGTAAACAATGTATTATTAATTATTTTAAATGTATTTACGGACTTGCATGAACTCATACGTATTTTTAAATTATTAAATAAAGCCTGTGTGTGTATATTTATTTAATTAGGGTTTATTATTACCCTAATAATTTATTAAGTATTTATTTGTTTTATTGTTATTTAATTAATTTTATTTAGTATAAATTATTAAAATATTAAATTTTATGTGTGTGGTGTATATTTGATGTGTGTAATTTAATATTATTTTATTATATAGTGTAAAGTGTATATATATACATATATACATTAATATTTGTCAAAAATCAAAACAATTGGAAAATTACACATTTGCCCCCCCGAGTCTCCTTCTTCCTCCCGATCCTTCTCCTTGCCGTCCGGGCGTCTGTCACGCCGTTTCTTCATCGTGGGTGTGCCACCGTCTTCCCCAACCAATTCCGCCGCCTGAGGAGGCCGTTTCCGGCGCCTGGAAGTCGATTTTGGCCGGAGAAGCCGAAAATCGATCCACCATCGATCACGTAGATTTCGACCACCGTTTTCGACACCACCGGTCTCTTTCTTCTCCTTGAGCTCCGGTGAGTGTGATTCTAGCTTTGGTTTGAGCTAAAATGGTCTAGAATTGCTTAGGTTTCGATTTTGTCAATTTCGGCCTATTAGGGTTTTTGATTTTTTTGAGCTTGGAATTGGATGATTCATGAAAACTTCCTTCACAAATGTTGTTCCTAGTAGCTCAATATACATGTATGAATTTTTGTAGAATTTTTGGAGATTTTTTGGATTTTTGGGTATTTTTGAATATTTTAATATTATTTTCTAATTTTCGGAAATTAATTATTTAAATTATGAAATTTGAGTTTATGGTTAAATTAGGTGTTTAAATGAATTATAGGAATTTATTTGGAATTTTTATGAATTTCTAAGTATTTATTTTGAATTATTGAAGTTTATGTGATTTTGAGAAATTAGGGTCAATTGTGTTTTAAATTGAATTTAATTGGTTAATTGAGTTTAATTATTAATATTATTGATAAATATGTTGAGAAAATTAATTTTGGATAATTGTATGATTTTTGGTGAATTTTTGAAGTAATTTAAGTATATTTATATATATAGGGGTATTTTGGTAATTTTACCCTAAATTGTCTAAAAATGTAATTTAATTGGTTTCATTAGTTATTTAAGGTATAAAAATGATTTCTACAAAATATTTGGTATTTTTAACTAATTAAAACTATTTTTCGTGAATTATTTTCAATTATATATATAATATACGGTTTTTCTAATAAAATGAGTTTTATTCGGTTTTTACAGTGTTTTAAGGTTAATTATGTAATTTTTACCTATGAGATGTATTACTATGTTGTGAGGATATTTTTGGTATACTTGGAATATGTTCTGTGTTTGTGGACCCCGGTCGGTGGACTGTAGTTTGGAGTCCGACCATGGGATTTTGATTGTGTTGAGCCTATTTTTTTGAAGTGTATTTCTTTGCAAGGTCGGCTCTACTCTTTTGAGTAGAGAGATGTCCGTTTTACAGGGGAGGTTCTGCCGAATTTTCGGTAGAATTCTCGTAAAACGTGATGTCCAGTCGAACCCTAATTTTCGATTCTGTGTTTAATACTCTAGATTGAATTCTAGGATTTCTGTTAGGGTTTATTCTGATGTCGATTATTTATTGTTTGTTTAGTTGCGCCAAGACCGAGGGCTAGTGGACCAGGCCCGTCGGACCTGTCTCGAAGAGCGCATTAGGTGAGTTACTATACTATATATATATGCTTAGGATGCATGATTTAGAAATGCATGTTTTATATTGATTAAAGATGCATAAATAATTTGATTATTTCTTAAGTTTACATTAAGTATATTTTTGGTATATACTAAATTATATGCATATTTTGTGAATAAAATATATTAAAAATGTTTTTAAATATATTTTCAGCTTAATTTATAATTTGATTGAATGTATTTGATATATATATACTCGAAATATACCTGGTTTACTTTTGGTATATTTCCGGTATATATATGGATTATATTGTTATTTCATTTACATTCATGCATCATTTATATTTGTGAATGAATGTTTTATAATTATTGATGAAGGATATCGATAGAACGTGCTACCTAGTGGGCAGCACTAGGACCGAGTACGTACCGGTACGCCTATAGTATTTAGGCTATATTACTAACTTATTTGTGGATATTGATTGATTATGATTATTGATATGTGTGAGATGTGGTTTGGAGGTGTGATTGCTGGAGCTCGATTGACCAAGTGTCTCGGGGCCAATCACACTGGCAGTTAGACTGCTGGGGCTCGGTTGACTTAGTGTCTCGGGGCCAGTTTACTGTCTAAATGGATTAAGTGGATATACTTGGAATAAGTGAGCCTATGTGGCTAGAGTGTTGTTTAACACTATTTTCTGAGGTTGTGATATTCTAGGGTTCTATGTGATCCTTCATAAAGATGATTTTTAGATAAAATATATAAAAATGATTTTATTGCATCTGTGTGTAATTGCCTGTATATATACATATTATATATACTGTTGACTGTATGCATTATCACTTAGTGTGTATGTATATATATTATAGTAATTCACTCAGTGAGGTCTGACTCCCCTCCGTTGACTATTTTTCAGGAGAGTCAACTTCCTCAGACCTCAGTAGCAGGTCGATACGTCGGATTTCTTCCGCCCCGGCTTCTTTGTGTAAATTATATACTTGAGTCTTATTTATTTTATCTAGACACTACAGTAGTTGTGAATTAAAGTGTTGGATTTCATGTATTTTATTTTAAAGAAATGTATTATATTGAAACTAGATTTGTATTAAAAGGATTATTATATATGTGATGAGATTTTGATTTAAATCCAGTTGATGTGGATAATATTATGATATTATGATTTTTATTTCCGCTGCATATTATATTGTTACTGTTATTATAGCATGATTTATTTTATTTTTAGGCTTGCTACGGGTTCCGGATTCGAAAGAATTCCCGTTCCCTAGCGCCGGTCATGGCCCCTGTTCTGGGTCGTGACAAAGTTGGTATCAGAGCGGAGTTCTGTGTCAGGGCTTAGTTATGTGAGTTGTGGCCCTAGTTTTAAAGTTGTGTTTTCTGTTGGACTACTGCAGTGTATTAGGTTCGAGTATGTCTTGATGAGTATTCCTTGCTGTAGTTTTCAGCGTTATTCCTCCGTTGTCTATTTTGTCTGAATCTTTTCATTTGTCTTTTCAGAATGAGGAGGCGAGCGCATGTCGCTCCACCGATCGTTGAGGTCGAGGATGATGAGTCTTTTCAGGATGAGGTTTTACCTCCTGAGCCGCCAGTTAGATGTAGAGGTCGTGGCAGAGGTAGACCTCGAGGAGCGGCAGGTCGTCGTAGGCAGAGAGAGTTACAGGATGAGGAGCCTGTTGAGCCTGAGTTTGATGTTCCTGTTCCTCCAGTTGTTCAGCCTACTTATCAACAGGGTATGTCTGACCCTGAGGCAGCTTTGTTCTATGCCCGAGTTGGCAGGATTGCTTTTGATGGTACTTCTGATCCATTAGACTTTCTGCATGCGATTGAGACTAGGACTCGGACTACTCATATCGAGTACCAGCGGATCATGATCATCGAGTTGTCTGTCGAGGGACCAGCTCTAGATTGGTTCATTCAGATGATCCAGCCCTATATGATGACGATGACATGGGCTCAGTTTCGAGAGCGATTTATGAGGAGATTTTGTCCAGAGCCTCTTCGTTTGAGCTATCGTCTCCATTTGACTAGTATTTCTCGTGGAGATCGATCTGTAGAGGAGTATACCCGAGAGTTTCTTCGTCTGGGTAGATATGCTGAGGATCTGATGCGAGATCAGTATTTCGCTGTCACTACGTATGTCACTGGTTTGGGTTCAGCTTTTGCTGGTATGCCTACAGCAGGCCTTACTCTCGAGTCTGTGATCGAGTTAGCTAAGGAGATTGAGCTGAGGCTAGTTAGGCAGGGAGCGATGCCTGATTATTACCAGCTAGGAGTTCAGTCGAGTGGATTGCAGGCTACTCCATATTCGAGTTTTCATGTTGGATCGAGTAGTCAGCAGCGAGGTTCGACTCAGCAGAGTCAGAGACAGCAGCAACGAGTGCATCGGAGCAGTAGACATGGCCGTGGAGGTCAGCGTAGATCGTTCAGATTTGGGTCTGGTGCTTCGAGCAGTAGTAGTGGTCGTAGTTCTGGATCAACGGCCAGTGTTTGTCAGACTTGTGGTAGAGTCCATCAAGGACCGTGTTATCTGACACCGCTGACATGCTTCAGATGCGGACAGACAAGACATTTTGCCAGATCGTGTCCTTATTCTGGGTATCAGCAGTAGTAGATTCCACGATTCCCACAGCAGTCCATTGCTAGTGCAGCACCCGTGCCATTTCAGTTACCACCAGCCCAGCATCAGAGTTCCACTCAGTTTGTTCCACAGTAGAGTCGTGGTAGAGGTACTAGAGGAGGTGCCAGAGGTGTTGGCCAGGCTTCTACCAGTCAGCAGGGAGGTCGAGGTCAGGCCAGAGTCTTCCATCTGACTCAGCAGGATGCTCAGGCATCTAATGCAGTCGTGGCAGGTATTGTTTCCGTTTGTTACCTGGATGCTTAGGTTTTGTTTGATCCGGGTGCCACACATTCGTTTGTTTCTCCTATTTTTTCTTCTAAATCTTGTTGGCAAGCTTCGAGGATGGCTTTTCCTTTGTCTGTTGCCACTCCTCTGAGCGATTCTTTGGACACCGATATTGTTCTTTCTGGTTGTCCCGTTCTCGTGGGAGATAGAGAATTACCCGCTGATTTGATTTTATTGGATGTGATGGAATTCGATGTTATTTTGGGAATGGATTGGTTATCTCAGCACTATGCCGTGGTGATTGCAGGAATAAGGAGGTGACTTTTAGAATTCCTGATGAAGTAGAGTTTAAGTTTGTTGGTGATAGGAGTTCAGCACCTCAGAATCTTATTTCTGCTATTACAGCTAGAAAGTTGTTGAGGAAAGGTTGTCAGGGGTTTTTGGCATTGGTTAGGGATACGTCAGTGGAGAAGTTGTCACTAACAGATGTTCCTGTTGCTTGTGAGTTTCCTGATGTTTTTCCCGAGGAGTTGCCAGGTTTACCACCTCATAGAGAGATTGAGTTCTGTATAGATGTGGTTCCAGGTACTACTCCTATATCTATGCCACCCTATCGTATGGCTCATGCAGAGTTAAGAGAGTTGAAGGAGCAGTTGCAAGAGTTGTTGGATAAAGGTTTCATCAGACCTAGTGTTTCTCCTTGGGGTGCACCAGTCCTATTTGTGAAGAAGAAGGATGGTACCCTGAGACTGTGCATTGACTACAGAGAGTTGAATAAGGTAACAGTGAAGAACAAGTATCCTCTCCCAAGGATAGATGATTTGTTTGATCAACTACAGGGTGCACAGTTCTTTTCTAAGGTTGACTTGAGGTCGGGTTATCATCAGTTGCGTATCAATGAAGCTGATATTCCTAAGACAGCATTTCGCACTCGATATGGCCATTATGAGTTTCTAGTGATGTCTTTTGGTTTGACTAATGCACCAGCAGCTTTTATGGATCTGATGAACAGAGTATTCAGACCGTATGTGGATCAGTTTGTAGTAGTCTTCATTGATGATATACTGGTATATTCGAGGAGTATGGAAGAGCACGTATATCACTTGAGGATTGTACTACAGACACTGAGAGATCATCAGCTTTATGCTAAATTCTTGAAGTGTGATTTCTGGATGGAGAGTGTTTCTTTTCTTGGACACGTAGTGTCTAAAGAAGGTATTCAGGTTGATCCACAGAAGGTTGAGGCAGTGTCTGAATGGCCTAGACCTACTTCTGTTACGGAGATTCGGAGTTTTCTGGGTTTAGCCGGGTATTATAGGCGGTTTGTGCAGGATTTTTCCAGGATTGCAGCCCCTATGACTCGCTTGACTCAGAAGAATGTTAGATTCGAGTGGTCAGAAGCTTGTGAGAATAGTTTTCAGTTATTGAAGGAGAAGTTGACCACAGCGCCAGTATTAGCTTTGCCTAATAGTATGGATAAGTTCACGGTTTACTGTGATGCCTCTAGAATTGGTCTTGGTTGTGTGTTGATGCAGAATGGAAGGGTGATAGCCTATGCTTCGAGGCAGTTGAAGAAGCATGAGCAGAACTATCCTACACATGATCTTGAGATGGCTGCAGTGATCTTTGCTTTGAAGATTTGGAGACATTATTTGTACGGGGTGACTTGTGAGATATTTACTGATCACAAGAGCCTTAAGTACATTTTCCAGCAGAGAGATTTGAATTTGAGGCAAAGAAGATGGTTGGAACTGTTGAAGGATTATGATTACGAGATTCTTTACCATCCGGGTAAAGCTAATGTTATAGTAGATGCCTTGAGTAGGAAGTCCTCAGGTAGTCTTGCTCACATCGGTGTTGAGAGGAGACCATTGATCCAAGAGTTGCATTTGTTGGTGGATCAAGGTCTGATGATGAAGATTAGTAGATCAGGTGGACTGTTAGCTCAGTTTAAAGTACGATCTGTACTGAGGGATAGGATTAAAGCAGCTCAGAGCCGAGATCCTATTCTAGAAGAGCTTGCAGAGAATGTCAGAGCAGGGAAGTTCACTGATTTCACACTTGATGATGATTTGAGAGAGGAGATTTTAGAGGAAGCACATTCTACAGCCTACAGCGTACATCCAGGTGTTACTAAGATGTACCACAGTATCAGAGATCTATACTGGTGGGATGGATTGAAGAAGGATGTTGCTGATTATGTTGCTAAGTGCTTGACGTGTCAGCAAGTGAAAGCCGAACATCAGAAGCCTTCTGGGAAGCTTCAGCCTCTTCCTATTCCCGAGTGGAAGTGGGAAAGGATAGCTATGGATTTTGTGGTCGGTTTACCTCGTTCGAAGGATGGATACGATTCCATCTGGGTGATTGTAGACAGGTTGACGAAGTCTGCACATTTCTTGCCTGTGAAAGCCACATATTCAGTTGCTAGATTGGCGAAGTTGTATGTGAAGCATATTGTGTGCCTTCATGGAGTACCTGTGTCCATTGTGTCAGATAGAGGTTCGGTGTTTACTTCTCGTTTTTGGCAAAAGTTGCAAGAAGCGATGGGTACTAGGTTGGATTTCAGTACTGCTTTTCATCCTCAGACAGATGGCCAATCTGAGAGGATGATCCAGACACTGGAAGATATGTTGAGGATGTGTGTCTTGGATTTGGGAGGTAGCTGGGATGATCATTTGCCACTTGTTGAGTTTGCATATAATAACAGCTACCATAGCAGTATTGGCATGGCACCATACGAGGCGTTATATGGAAGGAAGTGTAGATCCCCATTGAGTTGGGATGAGATTGGTGAGAGAGCTTTGACTGGACCAGAGATGGTTCAGGATGCTACAGAGAAAGTCACCATGATCAAGCGCAGATTAGAGACCACAGTTAGCAGACAGAAGTGTTATGCAGATCCTAGGCACAGAGATGTGGAGTTTCAAGTTGGAGATTTTATTTTTCTGAAAGTATCTCCGATGAAGGGTGTAATGAGATTTGGCAGGAAGGGTAAGTTAGCACCGAGATATATTGGACCGTTTGAGATTCTGGAGAGAGTTGGCACTGTTGCATATCGGTTGGATTTGCCTCCGAGTATGTCACAGGTGCATCCAGTATTTCATATCTCGATGTTGAGGAAGTATATCTCAGATCCTTCACACATGTTGCAACCTGACAGTGTGGAAGTGAGTGAAGATTTGACGTTTGTGGAAGAACCTATGGCGATCGTTGATTTTCAAGTTCGACAGTTGCGATCGAAGCAGATTCCGATGGTCAAGGTTCTGTGGCGTAGCGAAAGAGTTGAAGAGCATACGTGGGAGACTGAAGCTGAGATGCGAGCTTCTTACCCGTATCTCTTTCCTTCTTGATCTTGTTTTCTGGAATTCGGGGACGAATTCTTGTAAAGGGGGAAGACTGTAATATCCCGTGTTTTTAAAATATTTTTACACTGTACCGGGATATGCAGTGTTAATAATTTCTGTACATTATATGATATTTTTACGAGTTAATATGTATTTAAAATCTATTTTAATTACGGTGTATTATTTTCAGTGTTTTACGTAAAATTTTCTCGAGACTTGCATTTCCGGGGAAATTTTCACGTAAACAATGTATTATTAATTATTTTAAATGTATTTACAGACTTGCATGAACTCATACGTATTTTTAAATTATTAAATAAAGCCTGTGTGTGTATATTTATTTAATTAGGGTTTATTATTACCCTAATAATTTATTAAGTATTTATTTGTTTTATTGTTATTTAATTAATTTTATTTAGTATAAATTATTAAAATATTAAATTTTATGTGTGTGGTGTATATTTGATGTGTGTAATTTAATATTATTTTATTATATAGTGTAAAGTATATATATATATACATATATACATTAATATTTGTCAAAAATCAAAACAATTGGAAAATTACACATTTGCCCCCCCGAGTCTCCTTCTTCCTCCCGATCCTTCTCCTTGTCGTCCGGGCGTCTGTCACGCCGTTTCTTCACCGTGGGTGTGCCGTCCGGTGTGCCACCGTCTTCCCCAACCAATTCCGTCGCCTGAGGAGGCCGTTTCCGGCGCCTGGAAGTTGATTTTGGCCGGAGAAGCCGAAAATTGATCCACCGTCGATCACACCGATTCCGGCCACCATTTTCGACACCGCCGATCTCTTTCTTCTCCTTGAGCTCCGGTGAGTGTGATTCTAGCTTTGGTTTGAGCTAAAATGGTCTAGAATTGCTTAGGTTTCGATTTTGTCAATTTCGGCCTATTAGGGTTTTTGATTTTTTTGAGCTTCGAATTGGATGATTCATGAAAACTTCCTTCACAAATGTTGTTCCTAGTAGCTCATTCTACATGTATGAATTTTTGTAGAACTTTTGGAGATTGTTTGGATTTTTGGGTATTTTTGAATATTTTAATATTATTTTCTAATTTTCGGAAATTAATTATTTAAATTATGAAATTGGAGTTTATGGTTAAATTAGGTGTTGAAATGAATTATTGGAATTTATTTGGAATTTTTATGAATTTCAAAATATTTATTTTGAATTATTGAAGTTTATGTGATTTTGAGAAATTAGGGTTAATTGTGTTTTAAATTGAATTTAATTGGTTAATTGAGTTTAATTATTAATATTATTGATAAATATGTTGAGAAAATTAATTTTGGATAATTGTATGATTTTTGGTGAATTTTTGAAGTAATTTAAGTATATTTATATATATAGGGGTATTTTGGTAATTTTATCCTAAATTGTCTAAAAATGTAATTTAATTGGTTTTATTAGTTATTTAAGGTATAAAAATGATTTCTACAAAATATTTGGTATTTTTAACTAATTAAAACTATTTTTCGTGAATTATTTTCAATTATATATATAATATACGGTTTTTCTAATAAAATGAGTTTTATTCGGTTTTTACAGTGTTTTAAGGTTAATTATGTAATTTTTACCTATGAGATGTATTACTATGTTGTGAGGATATTTTTGGTATACTTGGAATATGTTCTGTGTTTGTGGACCCCGGTCGGTGGACTGTAGTTTGGAGTCCGACCGTGGGATTTTGATTGTGTTGAGCCTATTTTTTCGAAGTGTATTTCTTTGCAGGGTCAGCTCTACTCTTTTAAGTAGAGAGATGTCCATTTTATAGGGGAGGTTCTGTCGAATTTTCAGTAGAATTCTCGTAAAACGTGATGTCCAGTCGAACCCTAATTTCTGATTCTGTGTTTAATACTCTAGATTGAATTCTAGGATTTCTGTTAGGGTTTATTCTGATGTCGATTATTTATTACTTGTTTAGTTGCGCCGAGACCGAGGGCTAGTGGACCAGGCCCGTCGGACCTGTCTCGAGGAGCGCATTAGGTGAGTTACTATACTATATATATATGCTTAGGATGCATGATTTAGAAATGCATGTTTTATGTTGATTAAAGATGCATAAATAATTTGATTATTTCTTAAGTTTACATTAAGTATATTTTTGGTATATACTAAATTATATGCATATTTTGTGAATAAAATATATTAAAAATGTTTTTAAATATATTTTCAGCTTAATTTATAATTTGATTGAATGTATTTGATATATATATACTCGAAATATACCTGGTTTACTTTTGGTATATTTCCGGTATATATATGGATTATATTGTTATTTCATTTACATTCATGCATCATTTATATTTGTGAATGAATGTTTTATAATTATTGATGAAGGATATCGATAGAACGTGCTACCTAGTGGGCAGCACTAGGACCGAGTACGTACCGGTACGCCTATAGTATTTAGGCTATATTACTAACTTATTTGTGGATATTGATTGATTATGATTATTGATATGTGTGAGATGTGGTTTGGAGGTGTGATTGCTGGAGCTCGATTGACCAAGTGTCTCGGGGCCAATCACACTGGCAGTTAGACTGCTGGGGCTCGGTTGACTTAGTGTCTCGGGGCCAGTCTACTGTCTAAATGGATTAAGTGGATATACTTGGAATAAGTGAGCCTATGTGGCTAGAGTGTTGTTTAACACTATTTTCTGAGGTTGTGATATTCTAGGGTTCTATGTGATCCTTCATAAAGATGATTTTTAGATAAAATATATAAAAATGATTTTATTGCATCTGTGTGTAATTGCCTGTATATATACATATTATATATACTGTTGACTGTATGCATTATCACTTAGTGTGTATGTATATATATTATAGTAATTCACTCAGTGAGGTCTGACTCCCCTCCGTTGACTATTTTTCAGGAGAGTCAACTTCCTCAGACCTCAGTAGCAGGTCGATACGTCGGATTTCTTCCGCCCCGGCTTCTTTGTGTAAATTATATACTTGAGTCTTATTTATTTTATCTAGACACTACAGTAGTTGTGAATTAAAGTGTTGGATTTCATGTATTTTATTTTAAAGAAATGTATTATATTGAAACTAGATTTGTATTAAAAGGATTATTATATATGTGATGAGATTTTGATTTAAATCCAGTTGATGTGGATAATATATATATATATATATATATATATATATATATAGTTGGTTTTACTATTATGAATATGGTTCTATATTAATTATTTTCCGAATGAATGATTTTTTCTAAGTGAAGGATATCAATATAATATGCTTCTTAGTGGGCAGCATTAGGACCGCGTACGTACCAGTGCGAAAGAATAGGGTTGAGTGAGAGTTAATTTTGGGTGATTATAATTGATTTAATTGATTTGACTAAGATTAATGGTATGTTAGATAGTGTGATTACGGGGCCAATCACACTGACAATCAGACTGCTGGAGCTCGATTGACTTAGTGTCTCGGGGCCAGTCTACTGTCCATAAGTGGATTGAATGATCTATTGGGTTGATTGAGATGTGAGGTGATAGATAGTGTGATTGCTGGAGCTCAATTGACCAAGTGTCTTAGGGCCAATCACACTGACAGCCAGACTGCTGAAGCTCGATCGACTTAGTGTCTCGGGGCCAGTCTACTGTCCAAATTGGAATAAGTGTTCTATTTGGAATCAAGTGAGCCTGTATGGCTAGAGTGATAATGGGGTTGATTGGGGTTGTTATTATTAGGGTTCTATGGATCCTTCATGAATTTAATTAAACGTTTTCCTACATTCTGAATATTTATAAAAGCAGAGTTTAGCATTCGTGTGAATTGTGTGTATATACATACATATATATAATAATGCCTGATTGTTATGGTTTAGATTGCATGTATATATATAGTATAATAATTCACTCAGTGAGGTTTGATCCCCCTCATTTATTTTTTTTCAGGAGATCCCATATCGTCAGACCTTAATTGTAGAGTTCCTTGCCGGTGTTCTTCAATCCCAGCTACTTTATGCAAATGTATATTCTGAATTATGAATTGTATTCTAGAAACTGCAGTAGTAGTGTTATTGTATCAGATATGTATTATTTTATTTGATGTTAAATACTCTGAGAACTTGTATTTGAACACTGTACGAATATGTATACATTTATGAAAGGATTTAGAGAATTTATTTTATATATTGATTCAAAAAATTTTAATTATATCGTAATTTTTATTTATTTATTATAGGATTTTATTTTCTTAGGCTTGCTATGGGTTTCGGATTCCAAAAAATTCCCGTTCCCTAGCGCTGGTCATGACTCCTAGTTTGGGTCGTGACAATATGTATATGTATTATTAAACTTTATAATATAATATAATATTATTTTATGTTTAAAAATTTCTCCACCACATAATAACATATACATATAACATAATAACACACATATATATATATATATATATATATTCTCACGCATGCACAAATAATATATGTGTATACATAAAATATTAACACTTAAATGATAATAATACAAATGATGAAATAATTTAATAATAAAATAAATAATGAAATTTGATAAAACAATAATAGAAATAATAATATTAAAATAACAATGCACATTATTAAAATAATATTAACCGAAAATAGTAAATATAAGTAATGAAATTTAAATGTTCAAAATAATGAGTTTCAAAATAATATATTTACGTAGAAAATTTAATTAAACATAAAATAATAGTAATTAATCACAAAATAGTAAAATAATTAAATTTGACTTTTAAAATTTATTAACACTGCATATCTCGTTTAATATTAAAATAATTTAAAAATTAGGGTTATAACATCGAGGCCGATTGTACCAAACCCGTCAAGCTAGTCTCGAAGAGCACAGAATTGTGAGTTATTATTTTATATATACATTGCATATAGGATGCATGATATTGAGTATTCATGTTTTTTAATATGTATTTGTAATATCTCGGATTTTTAAATATTTCTAAACTGCATCGGGATATGCAGTGTTAATAATTTTAATAAATATATTTGATTATTTAATTAGTGTTAATTATTAAAGTTATTTTTAATTATTTTAAGTTTCTTACGTAAAATTTTCCCGAGAATTATATTTTTGAGAAAATAAAACCTAAATAATTATTTATTTATTTACGTTAGCTTGTTTCATTAAATTGCATGTTATCATGCATGATTATATTTTTCATATTAATAAATATACATATACATATATTTCATTAAATTGCATGTTATCATGCATGATTATATTTTTCATATTAATAAATATACATATACATATATAAATATACATATACATATCTAAATATACATATATATATATATATATATATATATATATATATATATATATATATATATATATATATATATATATATATATATATATATATATATATATATATATATATATATATATATATATATATATATATAAAGTTAGTAAATTTACAACTTGTGCCACTCCCCTTCTCCCTCACAAACCCGACACCCTCCCTTCACCCTCAATGCCTGTCGTCCTATTTCCTTACCGTCGGTGTGCCTCCCGGCGTGCCACCACCACTTCCAGTTTGCTCCGTCGCCTGCTACCTCCTTCTCTGGCGTGTTTTGGTCGGATTTTCCAAGAGAAGCTGAAACTTGAGCCACCATCGATCAGCACGTTTGCGGCCACCAAATTCGACACCACCGGTCTCTATCTTCTCCTTGAGCTCCAATGAGTCCATTTCCAAGCTTTTTTTTTCCTTGAAATGGTCTAGATTTCCTTAGGTTTCGATTTTACATTTTCGGCCATTTAGGGTTTTTGAATTTTATGAGCTTCGATTTGGTTAATTCATGAAAACTCCCTTCACAAACATTGATCCTTGTAGCTTAATCTACCTATTTGAATTTTTATGGAAGTTTTGGGAATTATTTTGATTTTTGTGAATTTTTTTATTATTTTATTAATATTTTCTAATTTTTGAAAATTAATTAAATAAATTACAAAATTGTGTTTTATGGTGATTATAGGTGTTGAAATGCATTTTAGAAATTTATTTGGAATTTTTTTGAATTTTATATATTTATTTTGAATTTATTTAGTTTATGTAATTTTGGGAAAATTAGGTTAATTATGTGTTTTATTAAAATTAATTGGTTAATTGAGTATATTTATTGATATTATTGAATTATATGTTGATAATTTTAATTTTGAGTAATTATACTATTTTTGGTGAATTTTTTATTAATTTTAGGGAAATTACGTAACTAGGGGTATTTTGGTAATTTGACACTAAATTGGCTAAAAATGTAATTAAATTGGTTTTAATTATTATTTAAGGTATAAAATTGATTTCTAGAAATTATTTAGTATTTTTAACTAATTAAAACTATTTTTCATAAATTATTTTCAAATTATATATATAATATACGATTTTTCTAAATAAATGAGTTTTTATCGATTTTTAATAAGTTTTAGGGTTAATTATGTAGTTTGGATTTATAAAAAGTATTTTGGTCACTATTTATGAATTTATTGGGAATTACCAATTTTTAATAATATTTTATTAAAATTAGGGTTTTTGAGTATTTAGCAGTTAAATAAATATTTTAGCGTTTGAATATCTAAATTGCTATATTTTGAGTATTTAAGGGTATTTTGGTATTTTTTGGTATTTTTGTAATTTTTCTGTGAATTGTGAACCTCGGTTGATGAATTGTAGTTTGGAGTCCGACCGAAGGATTGTGTTATGCGTATATTCGAAGTGTATTTCTTTACAGGATCGGCTCTACTCTTTGAGTAGAGAGATGTACATTTTACAGGGGAGGTTCTGTCGAATTTTCGATAAAATTCTTGTAAAACGTGATGTCCGGTCGAATTCTTGTAAAATGTGATGTTTGGTCGAATTCTGATTCTAATTATGTGTCTAAGATTCTAGATCGAGTCCTTAGAATTTTCGTTAGAATTATTCTGATTTCCTGTTATCATTTGTTTGTTTAGTTGCGCCAAGACCGAGGCCTAGTGGACCAGGCTCGTCAGATACGTCTCGAGGAGCGCAATAATAATGAGTTGTTATTTGTAATATCCCGAGTTTTTAAATATTTTTATTCTGCATCGGGATATGCAGAGTTAATAATTTTATATATAATTATGATATTTTTTATGAGTTGTTATTTGTTTAAAGCTAATTTTAATTGTTTTATATTATTTTAAGTACTTTACGTAAAATTTTCCCGGGACTTGCACTTTCGGGGAAATTGACACATAAATAATTTAATATTAATTATTTTAAATAGATTTACGCATTTGCATGAACTCATATATATTTTTAAAGTGCTAAATAAAGTGTATATATTTAAATTAAACCAGGGTTTAATTAATTACCCTAATTTTTTTATTATTTATTATTTAGTTTTAATATTATTTAATTATTTTTTAGTGTATAAAATTATTAATATATTAAATTATATGTGTGTGGAGTATATTTAATGTGTGTGGGAGTTTATATTATTATAATATATAGTGTGTGTAATATCCCGTGTTTTTAAAATATTTTTACACTGTACCGGGATATGCAGTGTTAATAATTTCTGTACATTATATGATATTTTTACGAGTTAATATGTATTTAAAATATATTTTAATTACGGTGTATTATTTTCAGTGTTTTACGTAAAATTTTCCCGAGACTTGCATTTCCGGGGAAATTTTCACGTAAACAATGTATTATTAATTATTTTAAATGTATTTACGGACTTGCATGAACTCATACGTATTTTTAAATTATTAAATAAAGCCTGTGTGTGTATATTTATTTAATTAGGGTTTATTATTACCCTAATAATTTATTAAGTATTTATTTGTTTTATTGTTATTTAATTAATTTTATTTAGTATAAATTATTAAAATATTAAATTTTATGTGTGTGGTGTATATTTGATGTGTGTAATTTAATATTATTTTATTATATAGTGTAAAGTGTATATATATACATATATACATTAATATTTGTCAAAAATCAAAACAATTGGAAAATTACACATTTGCCCCCCCGAGTCTCCTTCTTCCTCCCGATCCTTCTCCTTGCCGTCCGGGCGTCTGTCACGCCATTTCTTCACCGTGGGTGTGCCACCGTCTTCCCCAACCAATTCCGCCGCCTGAGGAGGCCGTTTCCGGCGCTTGGAAGTCGATTTTGGCCGAAGAAGCCGAAAATCGATCCACCATCGATCACGTCGATTTTGGCCACCGTTTTCGACATCGCCGGTCTCTTTCTTCTCCTTGAGCTCCGGTGAGTGTGATTCTAGCTTTGGTTTGAGCTAAAATGGTCTATAATTGCTTAGGTTTCGATTTTGTCAATTTCGGCCTATTAGGGTTTTTGATTTTTTTGAGCTTCGAATTGGATGATTCATGAAAACTTCCTTCACAAATGTTGTTCCTAGTAGGTCAATATACATGTATGAATTTTTGTAGAATTTTTGGAGATTTTTTGGATTTTTGGGTATTTTTGAATATTTTAATATTATTTTCTAATTTTCGGAAATTAATTATTTAAATTATGAAATTGGAGTTTATAGTTAAATTAGGTGTTGAAATGAATTATAGGAATTTATTTGGAATTTTTATGAATTTCTAAGTATTTATTTTGAATTATTGAAGTTTATGTGATTTTGAGAAATTAGGGTTAATTGTGTTTTAAATTGAATTTAATTGGTTAATTGAGTTTAATTATTAATATTATTGATAAATATATTGAGAAAATTAATTTTGGATAATTGTCTGATTTTTGGTGAATTTTTGAAGTAATTTAAGTATATTTATATATATAGGGGTATTTTGGTAATTTTACCCTAAATTGTCTAAAAATGTAATTTAATTGGTTTTATTAGTTATTTAAGGTATAAAAATGATTTCTACAAAATATTTGATATTTTTAACTAATTAAAACTATTTTTCGTGAATTATTTTCAATTATATATATAATATACGGTTTTTCTAATAAAATGAGTTTTATTCGGTTTTTACAGTGTTTTAAGGTTAATTATGTAATTTTTACCTATGAGATGTATTACTATGTTGTGAGGATATTTTTGGTATACTTGGAATATGTTCTGTGTTTGTGGACCCCGGTCGGTGGACTGTAGTTTGGAGTCCGACCGTGGGATTTTGATTGTGTTGAGCCTATTTTTTTGAAGTGTATTTCTTTGCATGGTCGGCTCTACTCTTTTGAGTAGAGAGATGTCCATTTTACAGGGGAGGTTCTGCCGAATTTTCGGTAGAATTCTCGTAAAACGTGATGTCCAGTCGAACCCTAATTTCCGATTCTGTGTTTAATACTCTAGATTGAATTCTAGGATTTCTGTTAGGGTTTATTCTGATGTCGATTATTTATTACTTGTTTAGTTGCGCCAAGACCGAGGGCTAGTGGACCAGGCCCGTCGGACCTGTCTCGAGGAGCGCATTAGGTGAGTTACTATACTATATATATATGCTTAGGATGCATGATTTAGAAATGCATGTTTTATATTGATTAAAGATGCATAAATAATTTGATTATTTCTTAAGTTTACATTAAGTATATTTTTGGTATATACTAAATTATATGCATATTTTGTGAATAAAATATATTAAAAATGTTTTTAAATATATTTTCAGCTTAATTTATAATTTGATTGAATGTATTTGATATATATATACTCGAAATATACCTGGTTTACTTTTGGTATATTTTCGGTATATATATGGATTATATTGTTATTTCATTTACATTCATGCATCATTTATATTTGTGAATGAATGTTTTATAATTATTGATGAAGGATATCGATAGAACGTGCTACCTAGTGGGCAGCACTAGGACCGAGTACGTACCGGTACGCCTATAGTATTTAGGCTATATTACTAACTTATTTGTGGATATTGATTGATTATGATTATTGATATGTGTGAGATGTGGTTTGGAGGTGTGATTGCTGGAGCTCGGTTGACCAAGTGTCTCGGGGCCAATCACATTGGCAGTTAGACTGTTGGGGCTCGGTTGACTTAGTGTCTCGGGGCCAGTCTACTGTCTAAATGGATTAAGTGGATATACTTGGAATAAGTGAGCCTATGTGGCTAGAGTGTTGTTTAACACTATTTTCTGAGGTTGTGATATTCTAGGGTTCTATGTGATCCTTCATAAAGATGATTTTTAGATAAAATATATAAAAATGATTTTATTGCATTTGTGTGTAATTGCCTGTTTATATACATATTATATATACTGTTGACTGTTTGCATTATCACTTAGTGTGTATGTATATATATTATAGTAATTCACTCAGTGAGGTCTGACTCCCCTCCGTTGACTATTTTTCAGGAGAGTCAACTTCCTCAGACCTCAGTAGCAGGTCGATACACCGGATTTCTTCCGCCCCGGCTTCTTTGTGTAAATTATATACTTGAGTCTTATTTATTTTATCTAGACACTGCAGTAGTTGTGAATTAAAGTGTTGGATTTCATGTATTTTATTTTAAAGAAATGTATTATATTGAAACTGGATTTGTATTAAAAGGATTATTATATATGTGATGAGATTTTGATTTAAATCCAGTTGATGTGGATAATATTATGATATTATGATTTTTATTTCCGCTGCATATTATATTGTTACTGTTATTATAGCATGATTTATTTTATTTTTAGGCTTGCTACGGGTTCTGGATTCGAAAGAATTCCCTTCCCTAGCGCTGCTCATGGCCCCTGTTCTAGGTCGTGACAAAGTTGGTATCAGAGCGGAGTTCTGTGTCAGGGCTTAGTTATGTGAGTTGTGGCCCTAGTTTTAAAGTTGTGTTTTCTGTTGGACTACTGTAGTGTATTAGGTTCGAGTATGTCTTGATGAGTATTCCTTGCTGTAGTTTTCAACGTTATTCCTCCGTTGTTTGTTTTGTCTGAATCTTTTCATTTGTCTTTTCAGAATGAGGAGGCGAGCGCGTGTCGCTCCACCGGTCGTTGAGGTCGAGGATGATGAGTCTTTTCAGGATGAGGTTTTACCTCCTGAGCCGCCAGTTAGATGTAGAGGTCGTGGCAGAGGTAGACCTCGAGGAGCGGCAGGTCGTCGTAGGCAGAGAGAGTTACAAGACGAGGAGCCTGTTGAGCCTGAGTTTGATGTTCCTGTTCCTCCAGTTGTTCAGCCTGCTTATCAACAGGGTATGTCTGACCCTGAGGCAACTTTGTTCTATGCCCGAGTTGGCAGGATTGCTTTTGATGGTACTTCTGATCCATTAGACTTTCTACATACGATTGAGACTAGGACTCGGACTGCTCATACCGAGTACCAGCGGATCATGATCATCGAGTTGTCTGTCGAGGGACCAGCTCTAGATTGGTTCATTCAGATGATCCAGCCCTATATGATGACGATGACATGGGCTCAGTTTCGAGAGCGATTTATGAGGAGATTTTGTCCAGAGCCTCTTCGTTTGAGCTATCGTCTCCATTTGACTAGTATTTCTCGTGGAGATCGATCTGTAGAGGAGTATACCCGAGAGTTTCTTCGTCTGGGTAGATATGCTGAGGATCTGATGCGAGATTAGTATTTCGCTGTCACTACGTATGTCACTGGTTTGGGTTCAGCTTTTGCTGGTATGCCTACAGCAGGCCTTACTCTCGAGTCTGTGATCGAGTTAGCTAGGGAGATTGAGCTGAGGCTAGTTAGGCAGGGAGCGATGCCTGATTATTACCAGCTAGGAGTTCAGTTGAGTGGATTGCAGGCTACTCCATATTCAAGTTTTCATGTTGGATCGAGTAGTCAGCAGCGAGGTTCGACTCAGCAGAGTCAGAGACTAGCAGCAACGAGTGCATCGGAGCAGTAGACATGGCCGTGGAGGTCAGCGTAGATCGTTCAGATTTGGGTCTGGTGCTTCGAGTAGTAGTAGTGGTCGTAGTTCTGGATCAACGGCCAGTGTTTGTCAGACTTGTGGTAGAGTCCATCAGGGACCGTGTTATTTGACACCGCTGACATGCTTCATGATGCGGACAGACAGGACATTTTGCCAGATCGTGTCCTTATTCTGGGTATCAGCAGCAGCAGATTCCACGATTCCCACAGCAGTCCATTGCTAGTGCAGCACCCGTGCCATTTCAGTTACCACCAGCCCAGCATCAGAGTTCCACTCAGTTTGTTCCACAGTAGAGTCATGGTAGAGGTACTAGAGGAGGTGCCAGAGGTGTTGGCCAGGCTTCTACCAGTCAGCAGGGAGGTCGAGATCAGGCCAGAGTCTTCCATCTGGACTCAGCAGGATGCTCAGGCATCTAATGCAGTCGTGGCAGGTATTGTTTCCGTTTGTTACCTGGATGCTTAGGTTTTGTTTGATCCGGGTGCCACGCATTCGTTTGTTTCTCCTATTTTTGCTTCTAAATCTTGTTGGCAAGCTTCAAGGATGGCTTTTCCTTTGTTTGCTGCCACTCCTCTGAGCGATTCTTTGGACACCGATATTGTTCTTTCTGGTTGTCCCGTTCTCGTGGGAGATAGAGAATTACCCGCTGATTTGATTTTGTTGGATGTGATGGAATTCGATGTTATTTTGGGAATGGATTGGTTATCTCAGCACTATGCCGTGGTAGATTGCAGGAATAGGAGGTGACTTTTAGAATTCCTGATGAAGTAGAGTTTAAGTTTGTTGGTGATAGGAGTTCAGCACCTCAGAATCTTATTTCTGCTATTACAACTAGAAAGTTGTTGAGGAAAGGTTGTCAGGGGTTTTTGGCATTGGTTAGGGATACGTCAGTGGAGAAGTTGTCACTAACAGATGTTCCTATTGCTTGTGAGTTTCCTGATGTTTTTCCCGAGGAGTTGCCAGGTTTACCACCTCATAGAGAGATTGAGTTCTGTATAGATGTGGTTCCAGGTACTACTCCTATATCTATGCCACCCTATCGTATGGCTCATGCAGAGTTAAGAGAGTTGAAGGAGCAGTTGCAAGAGTTGTTGGATAAAGGTTTCATCAGACCTAGTGTTTCTCCTTGGGGTGCACCAGTCCTATTTGTGAAGAAGAAGGATGGTACCCTGAGACTGTGCATTGACTACAGAGAGTTGAATAAGGTAACAATGAAGAACAAGTATCTTCTCCCAAGGATAGATGATTTGTTTGATCAGCTACTGGGTGCACAGTTCTTTTCTAAGGTTGACTTGAGGTCGGGTTTATCATCAGCTGCGTATCAGTGAAGCTGATATTCCTAAGACAGCATTTCGCACTCGATATGGCCATTATGAGTTTCTAGTGATGTCTTTTGGTTTTGACTAATGCACCAGCAGCTTTTATGGATCTGATGAACAGAGTATTCAGACCGTATGTGGATCAGTTTGTAGTAGTCTTCATTGATGATATACTGGTATATTCGAGGAGTATGGAAGAGCACGTATATCACTTGAGGATTGTTACTACAGACACTGAGAGATCATCAGCTTTATGCTAAATTCTCGAAGTGTGATTTCTGGATGGAGAGTGTTTCTTTTCTTGGACACGTAGTGTCTAAAGAAAGGTATTCAGGTTGATCCACAGAAGGTTGAGGCAGTGTCTGAATGGCCTAGACCTACTTCTGTTATGGAGATTCAGAGTTTTCTGGGTTTAGCCGGGTAATTATAGGCGGTTTGTGCAGGATTTTTCCAGGATTGCAGCCCCTATGACTCGCTTGACTCAGAAGAATGTTAGATTCGAGTGGTCAGAAGCTTGTGAGAATAGTTTTCAGTTATTGAAGGAGAAGTTGACCACAGCGCCAGTATTAGCTTTGCCTAATAGTATGGATAAGTTCACGATTTACTGTGATGCCTCTAGAATTGGTCTTGGT